>UELU01143678.1:8882-63673 GCA_900490025.1 Megastigmus dorsalis | reverse complement strand
GGAGTATATGTATGTATATATATATATATATATATATATACGCGCGCTCACGCGATTTGCAAAGGCGGACGAACTCCCGGGAGTAGAGCGCGCGTCGCAGGGGTATGAAAGACGAGGGACAGCGAGTTAAAGCGACATCCGAGACGGAACTCAAACATTAGCGTAACCGGCTGGGCTTCGCACAGCTCAGCGCGCTCCACGACTCTACGGGAATTTCTTGCTGCTGCCGTGCATTGCCTCTCTCTCTCACTGATGTGTGTGTGTGTGTGTGTGTGTGTGTGTGTGTGTGTGTGTGTGTCTGTGCAGTGCGCGCGGGAGATCCTGAAAGCGCTGAGTGCCACGGAGAGTGTGTGTGCAGTCGAGTTCGGAATTCAAGTGGGATAAGCTCGTTTTTTCCTTCCCTTTATATTCTCTCGCCCCTTTTCGCCTTTTTCCAGTTTCGCCTTATTTCGCGGTTGGAAAATAGCAGTGCATATATTGCGATGCGTTGCGTGTGATATCGAGACTCGATACTTTCGAATTAAATCGGTTTAATTGATGCTTTTTTTTTTCAGGCTTTTCTGTTTTTTCGTTGTAGTTACGCGTTCACGCCCATTTCAAGATGTAATTTATCCATTTTTGTTACGGAAAAGTATAATCTATAAGATTGTTTCAACCTTAACACAAATAATGCATGCGCTTGTAGAGTGCAGAGAAATTAATTTATACGTAAGCTTTGACGAAACATTGTTTAGAAAGTCGAGTTTCGACTATTCTAGAATTATAGCTTATATTGCAATTTAATAATAATTGAAGCGATTTGTCTCAATATTTAGAAGTGAGCAAACAAAAAATATTGTTTGTAAAATCAGGGCTTTTATGTATTCTCCTGTTTCTACTACCATGTATGAAGCATAAAAGACATAACGGCTTTTTTATAAGTACTTCACTTTAACTAAAAGGATCAAGTTTTCTTTTAAAGTTAACGTCTTTTTATGCACAAAGAGATATTTCACTATAAAAGAAGTTTCATTGATCCCACTTACAATTTTATTGGGGGATAAATATGGGTATCTTCAATTTGTTCAATTTATTGGGACAATGAAATCAATATATTCAATACTTATTATGCTTTGCTATATAATGTACAAATTACAAAGACATATTACATAGGATAGTTTGAGGTTGTGCGTTATGATTTAACTAAAGAATGTTAAATCATGTTGCTTATGATATTTTCCTTGCCAATAAAAATGGTTTTATCGCTCTAACTAACTTTTATTTTGTGTGTCAAAAATGAAATTATATAATAATATAAGATTTAACAACTGAGCTATCAGCAACGCGCTATAGTGTTAAGTGATCAATATCTTACGTCTATCCGAGCTAAAAATGCATATCGGTAAAGTCAGATTGCATCCGTCGACAAATCATATCACGCGTGTATTATCCTGCAAGCTTGTAATACGCGCGAGAGGCGGCCACGAGCTCTCGAAAGCTGTTTGCGGATCTTATAACGATATTTTTCACCGGTCTCCGCGACGCCCGCCGCCGCCGCGGCATCAACAGGTGGAGTAACGCGTGCCCCGCCGCGCCCACTTCATTTTCTCGCTTTTCCTTAATCCGTCAAGTTTTATTGGGAAATTCGGCAACCCCGTAATTGAAACAAAAGCTAACTCGTTATTGTGTCGAGCATCCGATCATTGCGGAAAATAATCAATATTTGCTTTTGTTGTAAAAAAAACACACAACCTGGATTTGAGTGGAACTCGAATCGGTGGGAAACAGAACTTGAAAATACATGTGCATAGTGGATTAACAAACGTATATATTTATCTTATAAAGATATTTCGTAATTAATAGTGCAAAAAAACACTACTATGTAATATTGAAAAATCATAAGTTTTTCGTCACAAGCAGCTTACTTATTGGTAGGTATGCGTTCTGATTGATTGATGCTAGTTAAATTAGCAACTACTAGAATCTACTAAAATTTTGAATTTTTATCGATTTTTAAAATTTAAGTAATCCACCGTTTGTTAAATTGCGTATTTTCCGAAAAAAACATGTATTAAAATTTCAATTCAAAAAAATTCATACTTCAATAACCGGACTCAGAATAGATCTGAAATTTTAAAAACGATAATTTATTCTTAATAAGATATCTGCAAAATTTGTACGAATTGAACTTTAATATTTTAAAACAAGATAAATTTCTAATTCTTAATATTTATACCTATTAATATATAAGCATAGGGATGCTATTATTATGTAATAATAATTTTATTAATGTTTTATTAAGTAAAGAATAAGCTACTTACAACGTTTAGTCATTGAAAATATTCCATTTTTACCTAGAAGTAGTATTATTGTATATTTTTCTAATTGTTGCTGATTTGACTAGCAAGTATCGCTTGTATATACATCCTTATAATAAAATTATTATTCATTTCAAAGAGAAAATATTCTCGGTTCTATTATTTCTGAAAACAAGGTAAACAAAACAGATTTTCAATACTGTATATTTTTGTCATAAAATAAATATATTAAATATTTTTTTAAGAATTTTATAAAATAAATGTAAGTTTAAGATAATCTGCTCGTTCTTATTCTCCTGTGTTCGCTTTACCCCATTGTAACTTAACTCTTTTTTGAAAAAGAAAACAAGTCATGATTCTTTTTAATTTCCTGAATATGGTACACCTGGTTGAGGCTATATCCGCTCAAATAAAACAACCGCTGCCAATTCATTGGCACTTAGCTTCCTCAAACTTTACTATTTGTTCATTATGTAACACATAATTTATTTATAGTTTTTTTTGACAACCGCAGCTGCTGATTCTCGTACTACGAAATAGCTTTTGAATCGTATATTATTATAAATCTTTTTTAATTCCTTTTCAAACAAAAAACGTTTTAGAGGTGAACACCTCTTCTTTTTATTTTTAATTAAATTGTAAATATATATAAGAAAAACAGGGAATTTCGGCACTTTTTTTTTTTGCAAACTCGCATATAAAACCTATATATGATTTTGAATCTTTTTTAATTCCCTTTGAAACAAAAAGTCAATATTGGCGCGTTGAATATGTAGTAGTTGTAACGAGCAATAAATTTGAAAATATAACAGATAAAACGATATTTACTCAAGCTATCGCTGCGAACGAAAACTTAACCTTTTTTTGCTGAATACTTGTTTTCTTAAAAACTGCTCAACAAAATGACTTAAAGTTTTAAATGAATTAAAGTATTATCTTAATGAACAACAGGCTAAAATTTTATTAAGGTATCTTAATTTATTTAAAAAATATAAATCTACATACAAACTTTCTCTTTTTTGTAAGTAACTATTGAACGACTCAAGATGATCTAAAATTTCTTGTTTTCGGTTAAAAGAATAACAAATATGGATTTGATATAAGTCTTAAATACATATATCGAGGTTTATGATTAACAATAAATCGAAGAAATATTATTTAAAAAGAAAAGTTGTTTAGAAAGTAAAATCAAGTGATCGAACAATGGTGTGCGGTAAAGTGACCTTCATCGATAGTATTGAAGTAGAATTGTATTTTTATGTGCATCCAATCAGCAGTAAAATACCGTTGATGGTCTTATTAGTGTTAGGGCGTTATACTACTGCTACGATAAATTTTATCGTATTTGAACAGCGTTATCCTTGGCTTTCTCTTAAATGAAATATATATGTTTGAGTACTGCGTTTAAAGTTAAAGTTCCCTCACTTTCGCCTCGTACGTGCGTAACCTCATTGAATATTCCACCTATACGATAGAGAATGCTTACTTCCCTTTTTTTACTAGCCATCAATTCGTAACGTGATACTCATAATTTGCCGAATCACCATTTCTTATATGCGTGCATCGATTTTCACTAAGCTTTTTAGAAAATAATCATTGTAGTCTAATCTCTGACTGTTTGAAAGAGCGATTCAACCGAAATTTTCAGGGGGCTTGGAATACCACAGCGTGGGATCTCTCGCGTGACTCGTCGACCAGCACATCCCAGGAAGTAAGAAGTGTAGTCCAGCCAACGGTGGACCAATGTCATGCGCACGTACCAAATTCGCGAGTCATCGGCACTCCTGAGGCCCTTGACTTCCGACCGCACCGCACAAGGCAAAGACAGTCCACGAGCTGCCCCATTCTCTCTCTCTCTCTCTCTCTCTCTCTCTCTCTGCTACATATACGCGACCGGAATCTCGAGATTCGACAACGGCGCGATATATATACACGTTGTCGAGTACTGGTATACAGTACTGGTCGAATGTTGGCGGGGGAAGAGGTGGGGGAGGAGGAGGGCCGAGAAAGCTCGCCGCGCTTTTAGGTTGAGTTAGCAGCCGCGGGAACTTCCGTAATGCGTTAATCCGGTATAGTCGTCGCGCGCTGCGGGCCCGTGTACAGGTATTCGCTGGCCTCTCTCTCTCTCTCTCTCTCTCTCTCCGAATGGCCTCGAGATAAGGTAAAGAGAGAGAAAGAGAGAGAGAGAGAGAGAGAGAGAGAGAGAGAGAGAGGGAATGGGGCTTTTCATGCGGGAGGATTTGCGGTCGAAAGGGTCGCCCGGATTTTTCCATTCTCTCTGCTCCCTCTCTCTTCCTCTTTCTTTCTCGCTTTGCGGAATTATGGTCGCGTGCGCGCTTCGTCGATCTCGGAGATTGAGCAGGTTGATGAACTTGGTTATATCTAATTGCATGTAAAGTTTGAGAAAGGTCCAAACCAATTCAGACATTGCCATATCATCATTCAAATAATAGATAAAATATATATATATATGATGTCATTACTAAAGTACATACTGCAGGTCAAGTGCGTAATACGCAAGGATTGTCTTTATGCAAACAGATAACTATATTTGGAGTTGACACGGATAGTACATCTATTGACACACGGGATTAGTGGATATGTGTTCCTATAGTACAGTCAGACAACATATGCATATGTTAGTTTACAAACTCTAGCGTGAAATGTCTTAGTTTCTCCAGAACCACGAGTCGACCTTAAAGTACACTACCCATTGTATGACCGTAAACTAGTTTGCGAATTACATATATACACAGATTATATAAAAAACGTACGTTCTTCTTATGCAGATATATGTTTAAAATGACTTGATTTTATTTTAAACACATTTCACAGTGACTTAAATAAATAAAAACTATAATAGTAATTAATTTGAGTTTATACTCTAGCATTGCGCCCAGGTGGAAAGACTACATTAATATTTATTAGATGCCATTTATTGAAATTTCAGCACTACTAATTCATCTACATAGCTTCTCCGTTGTGAGTTTATGAGAACCCTCGCTTGAACGACATCATCATTGTATCATCGCGAAAAATATAAAAAGGTTCTCTTCGATATCTCTTACTCGTCTTCCAAATTTGCCTGACACCCATTTGCGAACAAACAATAACGGCGCTTAAAGTCTGTGACTCCCCGATTCGTTTAGACTCGAATTTTTTTCGCCGCTTTCACCTCCCCAGACGTGAAGTCACAGCAAGTAACACGAAGGCGTATATCTCACAATTACCCTGTGCGCAGGCTAAGGGATGCGATGGATATATGTGGGAAGAAAAAAGGCGGGGGCTATTGGAGAGATGGGAATAATGAAGGAGAGCGATAGAGATTGATCGAGTGTTGTTTTAGCAGCTTTCGGATATGACTTTCGATTGTGGCTTTATATGATTAATCAGCACATACAATAAGCAGCTGTTAGCGGTTACAGTGATGGATATATAACTGTTTAAGGATCTTTAAGATTTGCAAACCTTTTTCATCGTTATTTTTGAAACTTCAGGAAGCAGTAAATGTTAATGTTTATGATGTTATCAACCTATATAGGTTTGTTCATTTATTTATATGTCAACTATTATTTCTATTGTTTTTTTTTACTTTTTTCTTCATTCATTTAGCATAACATCCGAGGCACGAACATATATCGAGTGCGCTGAAATAACAATAAACGCAGGGGTGCCAATAGTGCATAGATAACTTTAGCGAAAACGCAAGAAAGACAAAAAGAAACGAAGAAATAAACGCAATCGCAGCAGCTAGACAATGTACAACGGCAAAGCGCGCGCTGAGAAAACGAAGAAGAGGGCGAGTCCATATGCAAAAACAAAGCAGCCGCGCGCTTGGCATTTCACACACACACACACACAGTCACACACTGCAGGTAAAGTCGTAAATTATTCAGAGTCAGTGGCGAGCAAGGAATCGAACCGCGACGCTCTTGTCGCTTTTTTCCCTCTCTATTCCCTAGGGACGACGCGCGCAGTGGCGGCGATGCAAGCAGCGGCGTCTTTCGTTTTTCGCTGGCCGCAACGTTATCGACGCGAGCGTGTGTGTAACGAGACAGCGGACAGCCCCGACCAACGAGACACTCGGACAGCCGATTCGAAAATTTAATGCGGCTCTCGGGGGCCTCGCCTTGTTGCACAGCTCTCTCGGCTGCTGCTGCTGCTACTTTGACATCTTTTTTTACTCTCTCTCTCTCTCTCTCTCTCCCTCTCTCTGTCTTTCTTTGAGTCCCCGATTTCGCTTGCACTTCGCGCGCGTCTGTTTTCTCTTTTACCCTGGCTGTTCCGTGTACGTCCTAGTGGACCATAGTGACTGAGAGTGACCTTTTTAGATTTAAATCGAACAGCGGTGGAGTGAAGGACCGCCGCTTCTTTTTAACCATGCATGCTTCCTTTTTTCGGGGTGGTTTGGTTGGAACATTTATGAATTGGGTAATATTTAATGGAAAATGATTATACATAACTTACTTCCCGATGAGGGGTTCGAGCTGACGATGGTTTGATAACTCACCTGAAACAGAAAGATAGAATCTTGCTTAGATGAGAATTAAAAATTATAGCTTTTTTATTGTTGCTTCATTTTTAATCATTACGCTGCCGGGATTTGAGATATCGAACCGTCCTTTAAAAGTATAAAGTGTCCAAAGTGTCTTGTGTCATGTATCAACTATATACACAGTTCATATCATAGTAGGTCGAGTCGATATATTGGTTTCCCAGCAGGATAAAGTAAACGAAAAATTTGCGCATCATAAGAGTTTTAAATAAATATTATATAAGGGTTTTAAGGGGCGCTAAATTAGATGGTAGGGTGAAATTTTTTTAATTTTCACGATCATTAACTTTTTTTCATCAAAAAATGGTGAAATATTTTGATTTTTTAACTCTCCTTTAGAATTACCCAGAGCTAACGACGTGGACGTAGAAAATATTTATGCAGCTCCTTTTTTGTACGTTTCTTTTTCTTTTTTCTTTTCTATTTCAAACTTTTGTATATTTAGGAAGGATATACATATACATTTCTCACACAAAAAAACTGATTTTGTCTTAGAGCCAAAAACAGCTTTTCTTGTATTCATTAGAATACATATACCGAGGCCATAAATTATAATATATACGTATCAAAACGCAATAGAACGTTAATTAATTAAACACGCCATTTATTATAAATGGTAATCAAATGCGCGCCATTGTTTAATGACGCGATGTTCAAACTAAATTGTCATAATTTGCCAATTTTGCGTACTTAAACGTACGAATAATTATTATAATGGTTTTAAAAGTCCAGTAGTCGAGTGAGCTAGCCAACAGTATACCTAGTCGAATCCATTCAAACAACTCGTGCAAATTCAACTTTATGCCATCTCTATAATTGCCTACACGACTAACTTATTATCATTCAAAAATCGTCGCGCAGTCGAATCAATGACGAGCTAAAAATGGAAAATTCGCGAAAAGTGCTATCCCGCAATTATTCCGGCTTGGCGAAAGACGCGAAATTCATGAAAATTCAAATTTAAGAAAAGTAAAAGCGAGCAAAAGATAGAAGGAAAGGGGAGAGGAGGAGGAGGGGAGGAAGACCAAATAAAGCAAACGACCCGACCGAAAAAGTACGAACCGTGTAAGCACACTTTTACTTGTCCGCGAAAATTCCACTCGGACCTTGGGGATTTCGAGGCGTTTTCTTTTTTTTCTCTCTCTTTCTCCCTCTCTTTACCTTCTGTCGCTTTCCCGCGCTGCGATTATATCAAACGAGTACGCGGAAGTCTGCAGAAAGAGAGAGAGAGAGAGAGAGAGAGAGAGAAAGAGAGAGAGAGAGAGAAAGGAAGAACTTTCAACGTGGATTCAGCAGCAGCGGCGAAATTCCCGCGGTTTTTATGCAAATTTATGCGAAAAGCTACGGGCTGTCGCGCGCGCGCTCGGCAAAAATGGAGCGATTAGAGGCGAAGAAGCGCTTCTGATGAAACGAGGCCCAAGCGAACGCGACGCGCCCAGAGAAAATGTATCGTTCAATTTGATTTGGGTTGCCAGTGTGTAGCCGCTTTCTGTCCGACTATATTCGCTCCGCTCGCTGCTGCTGTGCAGCCTGGAAAATTTGCTCGGGGATTTGTGCGCGCGGGCCTTTTTTCTGTTTCCCTGTGAATTCTTCGTTCTTTTTTCCTCCTCCCTCTCCCGTCCTATCCGCTCGGCGCGATAGTTCCATTCGGCTTTCAACGATTCCTAGACTGAGACGATTTAAATATCTTTTCGTGCAGCTTAGCGATTGTAACAAACTTGCCTCAAATGCTTCATGAATTTGAATGCTGAGCTTTGAATTGAATTTAGCGATTTTACGCGCCAAATTATGGGCTATACATTTGAGCAACATATTTTTAATAATCTCACGTATTCTTTATCAGTCGTATTGCACATGAATTCATAGACTATGTGAAGAAAATATACCCATCAGTACCTATATAGGTTCGCCCGAGAAATATACGTATATATTATGTAAATTAACGCATAAATTTTCCCCTTACAAAAGTTTAATACTAGATCAATATATTCGGATCGCACAAGTACAATAATGTTGACTTTACAATACGTAGGGTCAGGCCAGGGTGATACCGGTCTATTCTTTGAATTCAAACAAAGTAATATTACCAAAAAAAATACTATTATTTACTTTTGTTTAACAGCAGCAGAAAAGTAAGAAGGCTTCAAATAATCTATGTACACCCTGCAGAGAAGACGGTTATTGGCTTTCGAGTGAGACGCGATTAGCTTACATTATAATTAGTAAGCCCTTTGTAATGCAAAGGTTAGATTATCTCGATTAATATCGTTTTATATTGATTGACATTGTTCGGTCTGTGTTGAGGTTAGTTCAGCGATCGAAACACTGGGCTCCCATTTACTTACACGCCGGCCAGTGCCATCCCTATACCTTTTTCTCTTTTACGTGTAAATATTCAAATGTTCTTTTTATTCAAACGAAGAGTTGACTATTCAATGGATCAGTTGAAAGTAATAGTCACCGATCATTTTCTTTATACTTTATTTTGAATTTCTAAAATTGTAAAAATTATCGAACTTTTTTTCCTTGGAATTTAAAATCTGCTGTTTAAACATTTTATTGCGATTCTTATCATCTTACTTTGTGACTATTAAATGTTTCATACAATGATTGTTAAATCTAGTGAAAGTCTAGTGAAGATAATTGTAAAATATGTTACATAAATCATAACGATATAATAAAGATAATAATATAGAGGATTTAGAGACCTCTACTGCCCCGCTCTATTACCCAATACTTCATAACATATTACGCGCAGTGTTCATGAACTTAAGAACACGTACGGTATTGCATAGTTATATTATTTTCCAAGTATTATTTTCCAATTGTTAAAAGAAACACCCTTAGACTCGTAGATTATCTGTAGGGCAATTGAATTAAACAGAGGCTTCCTATAAAAGATGCAGTATCAAATAATTCTCGAGCTTAATCGCAGCTCCATCTTATTAAATCTAAGGGAAAATAGGCCAATTAGAGGCAAAGAATTGTAAAACTGGTGTCTCATCTGAATGCAAATCAAGTCCCGATAGAAGGCGATTGGAGTATTATACGGTATAGGGGAAGACTTTTGCGGCTTGCCTGTATGATACAGACTCGAGTCTAATCCTCCTCTTGCTCTCATAATGGCAAGCTGTTTTTCCCCATAGGAAGCGCGTGAGTGTAAGCGAGTGCCGCCTGTGCCCAAATATTTAGCGTATATACCTCACCCTCGGAGGTTGAAGGTAACGGCGCGCGACAGATTTTATGGATATACCGGGTGGAATTCTTTTTTAGACGATACTTCGAAATTTTATATGCGTGTACGCTCGGAAAATTTTCTCTCTCTCTCGACCGAGGCTCGCGGCTCAATCTCGCCGAGAGCGGGAATTTCGTTCGACTTTGCTCGAGCTATCGGAGTGGCTCTGTACTTTATTAGTGCAGTGTATCAAATTGTTCACTCACAACATATATTTGGATATAGAGGATGGTATTGAAATCTTTAGAAGTTATTAAATTTAATCAGGGTTTATTTTAAATTAATTTTTATTAAATGTATAAAACGTCGTGTTTCAATAAGTTAGTACCCAGTAATCACAGCATAAAATACAGCCTTTTACTCATAATTTTTTTCTGTTTTCCCATCTTCTATACTTTCTATTAATTTTTCTTGGGTAATTTCATTTTCACGGTCGTCATTGCCATTATCAACCCTTTCTTCCGAATTATCTTTGTTTTTTATGGTCGTATCTTCTTGATTTTCCATTTCCCACAGGTCAAACTCAGTGCTTGTATCATATTCATAAAACTCCTCACTTGAAAGGTCGAAGTCATTTGTTCCAAGTTGTAATAATACATTTTCTTTAGATTTACTGACGCACTTGGCATTTATGCAATGCTATAAAAAAAATAATTATTTCATATTGTATGTGCAGATAAAAAAAGGAATTTTGAGTGTTAATATTAGAAAAATATATTACATGTCCTTCTGCACAGCTGGAACCTTCAGCAGCTGCAGTATTTGCGACTCTCAGACACAGATTATTAGCATACCTCGAAACGCAGAATAGTCTCTCGCAAACTCTTTCAGTTTCGTTTTTCTGGAAATAAAAGCATACTATGTATTTTCTTTATCAATACGACTTGTTTATAAAACTATTGAAAAATCTTACGCCACAAGCGCGCGTTTGCGTAATTCTGTCACATTGTTCATCACGGGAGAAAACATTTCCCGGAAGAATCCGTTCAGTTTTTGCACCAGTGTAAGGCTTATCGAATAAGCATTTTGCTCTACGCTCTCTGCAAGCAATTTTTGTATCTTATAGGTATGTAAATAATATAAAACACTATATAAGCATAGAATAATTTAAATAATCTAATTTAACTGCATCCAACTGTTCGATATTATAAGATTTAATTAAGTAACGGATATATGAGAGGAATGCATTCTGTTCGTCCACATTACCTTTCCAAAAAATTTTTTATGCTGTAAACACTGCAGCCAGACCAAATGAAACTCTTTCGAGTAATAGATAATGTTTGTGACATCAGAAATCCATCTTCAGGCGGACATTTAAATTCATCGTGTTTACTGTGAGAAGCACCCAACCTGTAAAATATATGTACCTTTTACTTTTAAGAATATGTCCAAAAATGTTATTTTATACTTACAAATGACCAACTTCGTGAGCGGTCGGAATGATTCCGCTAAAAGAACCTTTATCCTCTACGATTCCAACTGCCTCTACTACCGAGTCCGTGAAATCGTATGCACAGGCACCTTTATGGAATGCTAAGCCTAAAACCCACATTATATGTATTTTTTGTCAAATAGTCGATACGTAATAATTAACAATAGTTAAAAAATGATACCTAAGGTCGAGCACACATTTTTCACTGTATGTCGGTCATTCTCGCAAGTATATTCAGTAATAGCAGTAGTATTGTCCACACATTCACTTGGAATTGAGCACATATCATATCTAATAAAATATTTAATTATATAAACAGATATTAAAACTGAAATTGTTAACTACTAACAGACAATGATAAACTTACGTCGACATGGTTACGGCCGCGTCATACTTAAGCTTAAGTCTTTGCAGTAATAACGTATTCCTTTTTTTTATATAAGTTGTTTCAGGAAATAAAAACTTCGCTTTAGACTCAAGAGCTGCACTTATGTCTATTTTATTTTTATAACCAGGTATGTTTAACTGATTCTTCAATATATAGGGAGTTACATTTGGATCCTGTAACGATACATTTATAACTCATTTCATCTAAAAGCTGTAAGTATAATTTTTTTTATTGCAAAACTTACCTCAGCTAAAATGATTCCAGCAATATTGAGCCGGACGTGAGGAACCTGGAAAGCGCGATATCTCAAATCAACGGCATTCCAGAATGATAATACGTAATGAACAGCGGCATCGACATCTTGCTTAAAAACACTTAAAAAGAAAGAATTCTGTTAAGTGAATCGTTTTTGCTCATATTTATGAAAGAAAAAGAAAAAATCAGTTGAAATAGAACATCAGAATCAAAATTCGAATCCAAATACATACTTAAATAAAGTGGACTCCACTGTAACCAAAATTTGAGGATAAATTGTTTTTGGTAGTTTGTTAAATTTTGGACGTCTTTTTCGGGCCGCTCTTGATGTTGATCGAATACCTAAAGTATATTTTTAAATAGAAATTGCAAAATAATTTCGAATTTTTGAAGTACATTTTTTTTTTCAAATCACTCACTGCGATGTAAGCTTTCAATCATTGGTATTTTATATATGATGTGGTCGTGTGTATCTTTCATATTTGGATGGTAAACCGTACGATTGGATTGCAAAAGTTCATCTTGCGCGCTTCGTTTATTCCTTTTGAATTGGTTACGCAGTCGCTTTGGCATTGGTCGAATAGCATATGCATCGATAACTCCATCCTTTTGGTCAAAGATTTTGTGTTATTGTTTAGAAATAATTTTATTATAGGGATAAATAAAAATTCGTTACTGCTTGAATATATTTGTTTAAACGAAAATATTGCAATTAAATAGGACAGAGTAAGTATACTTACAATAAGAGCATTGCCTTCAGGATCATGCTTAATCTGCACAGCAGCCAAATTTACATGATCCTGATAAAACTGTTGTTTCGGATGAATAACCTAGAGTATAATATAAGTTGGTTAGATTAAGTATACATTTGTGATTATAAAAAAAACATTTGATTATAAAAAAAAAAGTCTTACACCAGGAACGATATTATAAGCAATACCATTATCCGATGTACTGTAATCAGTTTTGGCTCTAATAATTGGTGTTTTAATTCCAGCAAAAAACCCATCGGAAGGTTCCAAGTACAAAGTCATAGGTTGTTCAAAATTTGTTAGTTGTACCACTTGATGATCCTTGCTTCTTTTATGGATTGCATGTGCAACTGGTACAACTTTGTACTCGGGGACTAAATAATTTAAAAGAGATAAATTAAATATTGTCAATGATATTACTCATAAAACAAGACCTTATAATAAGAGAAGGTTAGACGTAAATAATATTAATAACTGATATAGTAAATGGGCAATATTTACTAGTAATTTTAATACTAAACATATATTTTTAACAATCTACATGTACAAATAAATAATTTAAACCAACCTGAAGCATGATCGGTGCCAAAAAGTTCCTGGACTTCATCAGGACTCATATACTCGTGCAGCTACGGATATGATTATATGCTTTGTAATTGAAATAAAAATTGACAGACCCACAAAAGAATGAAAAAGATATTCTGAAGTTTAAGATCGTGAAATTGATGTATCAATTAAAAATCTAAATTAATCTAAGAGTGACAGCTATTTTTGTTTACTATTTGAACCTCGAAGTTCGAACACTTTTCATAGAAAATAATATTGAGCGTATGTACGGTTACAGAGATACAAGAGGTTAATAGCAATCAGTGGCACTCATATGTGAAAATCACACCGTTCTATGAAAGGCAAGGGGACTCATCTTTAGCTTTATTTATCTTGGGGAATTTTCATGCTAGACTAAAATTAAGGTGATATTTGAATCCGATGTAAAAATCCATAAGGAACAATATGATTTACTACGTTTTACATACTTATATTATATTTTTTGTTGTAGATATTTTGAAGTGTATGGGTTACTTTCATTAAGAAAAACCATCACCACCCCTGGATATCTTCGATACCGTGACTATGTTGATCATTTCTCTAACCTTAAGATTCCATCATGCAGTATTGTGATATGTCGAAATGTACGAAAATGAAGCCTGTTTTTTAAACATTGCTCTTGCGTATTTGTTGTGCAAACAGTTTAATTTGTATTGAAATGAAAATTCTTTTTGAAAAAATTTTGTCTTAAAAATCCATTCCACTAAATGTACTATATTTAACTTTTCGAATATTAATTCCAAATAACTATTAAGTACTAAAAAGATCTGCGTTGGGAGAATGACATTCGAGTAATTTTTGGCAATGAAGAATATTTACCTTAGAGTCACGAGCTAACGCTGTAGCCACTATACATAAGAATACAAAAATCCGATACATATTGGTTTGTTTATAGTTAGTGGTCCTGGAAACAAAATTAGTATTATATGCTTAGTAAAAAACGAGATCCAAGTTCTTGGACGAATTAGGGCAATTGCTTACCTGTGAAATAACGACCAAATGCGACGCGCCCTGAGTACGAGGGCGAAATGTGTCCCAAACCAAAAAGTCGTAACATTATAAACTATGCGAAAGTTTAAATGCCTCAAGAAACAGAATGGAATACTACAATGTACATTCTTTCAAGATAATACTTGAGAAACTAGCGATTTTCAATAAGCGTTAAAAATTCTATTTGTTTGACGTTTCCTCAAATTCTTGTTTATAAAATACTTTTAGACGCGATTATCTTTTGAGTTACATTGTAATTTCAGTTTACAGAGTTGTTCAAACATAACTAATTCTCTCACGCTTTAACACGTTTTAGGAATATCACGATAAATTGAGTACTATGTAAATTTAGATTACAGCACACTTTCTGCAATATCATAGTTCTCATACGTATAACATCGAAATGTTTATTTTTAATAGAGTATAATGTACATTCAATTTCTTATTTATTAGATAATGTGTATAAAACTATTGTCATTTGAGTCAAAAGTTTAAATGTCGGAAAAATTCAAAACATTTAATTCTAACAAGTTAGTAGAAGATTACATGCGTAGATAACAATGCTCATATTGTTCGGGGCTTCACGCTTAATTAGCACTGGAATGATAGATAAGAAATTCATGAGCATGAATTGGTAATCGATTAACGTTGAAGCACATTTTGTATGACAAAAGCTTATTCTTTGGTTTTTTAGGAAGGAAAGATTTTATATATCCAATATTTAATTTCCTTTTTTTTATGATCAATAAGCTATATATGTATATATATACATATGAAGTAGAATCTATCGCTCGTGTAACCATTATAATTTTTATGGAAAGTTATTGACTTCTATGAGGCAGAGCTAGTAAGGAATTGTTATTATAAATAATAATAGTAAGAAATTATTATTATATGTAATAATATTAAGGAATTATTATTATGAATAATAACAGTAAGAAATTATTATTATAAATAATAATAGTAAGGAATTATTATAACAAGTTAACTCACGGGCTAGTGCAGTTTCTAAACTAGAGATTGATTTCAAAAAGTTATAGTTTATTTTTCGAAAAAAGGGAGTGGATTTTTGAGATTTGTTTTTTAAATACTGGATATTTTAAGCACGCTAATATTTTGCCACGTCTTGCGGTTCTAACCCAAAGTGTATTTAATATCTATTATTAAAAACTTCGTTTGTATCTTTCGATTTTCGTCATTAAAAGCTGGGATATTGCACTTCAAATACTGAAAAAAATATTCAAAAACTACGGCCATTTCAAAGTTTCGTAATGTATGATTTGAATAAAGCTGATCTTTTAAGTTCCTCTTTTAGTTGTATTTGTAGGATTTTTACAAACCGAGCTAACGAAGTTTGAATCTCGGCTTTAGAAAAATCATACGGGGTCGACTAAAAATGAAATTGAAGCTTGATAGATAGGCTTTATAATTTAAACAAACTGTAAATGTTTAATTAACCGTACGGCTTCAAATTGCGGCATATAATTCGAATATTTGAAGTTCAATAACTTGGCTTCTAAAGAAAGAAACCGAAGAAATTCCAACGAGTTTGTAATGGCAGATATTAGGTGTGTACATTTGATTATAATTGTTTAACCACATATCAACAGTATTTTGACATTATTATAAAATGTATAATTGTTTAAAAGCAACATATCTAACTTTCCTTTTTCCATCAGATCAATCATAATGCTCACCGTGATAAAAATCACGTCGTACCAAGCATATATTTAATTCATCAGTCGTCTTGGAAATGAGTGTCCCAAAGCTGGGCCTTGCGCCTTTGTACCGCGTTTATCACATCAGTCCGACAAAGCCTAACAAACCGCCGCGCATGGTGTAGGAAAAACGCAATTTGCTCTGTTCCAAACATGCACACACCCACACCTACATATACACACGGCTTTTGCGATTGCCGAGTACACGAAATTCGAGGCGCGCGCTAACTTTTTCCTTTAGGAGCTTCTATTCCCTTGCTCTCTCTCTCTCTCTCTCTCTCTCTCTTGCGCTCTACACGTGTGCAGTATTCCTCGCGGCTGCTTTTTTGTCTTATTCTCTTCTCGGTGATATGGTGGTGCGACACGAAAAAACATCCGAGGAAAGTTGGTGCGTGAGGCTTTCGCTGTTTGGGAAAAAATATACAAACGGCATCGCGAATGAAGTCGAGCGCTTTTCCGCGAGTATATGTATATATGATGGCGAGTTTGTGCCGTTTGCTCTCGCGCTCGTCCAATGCTTACATGCTACCTCTCTTCTCTCTCGTTTTTTCACTCGGAGCAGCTTCCTTTTTCTTCCTTGTAGCTCTATATGGGTTCAAGCTGATTGTCCAACCAAACTTTTTGCGTTCTTCTTAGTTTATACTCGTTTTTTTTTTATTTCCTCAAAAAGAATAGTTTTTGAGGCTGAGCGTTTTTGAATTTAAGATTATGACGGGGTTTGATTTTGATAAAGTCTATCAGTTAAAATATGCAGTTTTATAAAGAAGGGTGTACATGTGGAAAATGTCATGTCGGTCGTATTCTATTATATAGAAAAACGTTATTAGGGGCTGAAAATTTCTAAAGGAACATGAACGAATATAAGGAATAATACCAGCTGTGTTTATGAAAAGCTTCGGGATCAAATATTTTTTTTTGGATTATGCATTCTTTTTTGCACTCGCTATAGCGACTTTTATTGTGGACCCTGCAGTACAAATATACCAATGTATGAATATTTAAGAATAGAGAAAGCCAACACATAGACAGGTGTAAAAAGTTCATTCACTGAAAAAAAAGTTCTGTACACAATTAAATATTTACTAAATTAAAATATTATTTATTGGATTTAAATGTGGTTTTATCAAAATAAAATAAATACTTCCTTAAATTAAGTAAATATTCGGATATGCATCCATTGTTCTCGTTTATCAATTTTGATAAAACATGTTGTAGTTCCACCAGATAACGGAAAAATATACAAGTTTTTTTGTCTACTTATCTGCCGAATGACTTAATATTATAAAAGTCCGCGGAGTTATTGGTTTCCAACTATAGTTTAAAGCTGATTAAATTTTATAGACAATAGAATTTTTAGTATCTGTATAAATTCTAGCGACTGTAAAAGTATCGACGTGCAGATATAATTCGTATCAAGGAAAGAGAAAATGATAGAAAACAAAAATTATATTTATACTATATATTAATGATTTGTAATTAAAAGAATAAAAATAAATCATTTATAAATAATACAAAAATTTCAATCTCTGTTAATTATGTGAACTATGTACGACATGTAAATAATTGTATAAATTCAGCAGAATCTGGAGTCTTCTTTGTATAAGTCGCTAATACTGTTGTAGGAGATGCAACATTAAATAAGTAATTTAAACAAAATACTGTTTCAAAGCATTTCTTTATGATAGAAAACATCAGTTTTTTGAGTAACATTATACATATTATATTTTTATTATTATACTATAGGGCAAAAATCTCAATGCTGATACCGTTTCTTCAAATTCATTTTAATTATAAATTGATGAATTAATATTTTCAAACCGACCTAAAATAATAATATCAATATTACTATTATTATTAACATTATTAATGAGCAAGCAGAGTATACAGCAGCGCAAATATAATTAAAAAAAGTCCGAACAATGAATCTGGATTAAGAAGAAAAGTATCGCATGCTCCCATTTCCTATAGCCACACACACAATGAAAGGGAAAAAGCACTCCATCATTCGAGATTTATGAAGAGTGTATGACGGCGAATAGCCTCTGACCACTCTCTTTATCCAGCGTCACAAAATCAGCCGTGTGCACTCAATAAAAGAAGGCTTTGAATATTCATAAATATCAATCATCTCCTCGGATTTCTCTTTATTCCCGCGCCACGAGAGGCCAATCCTCCAACGAGTATATTCACCCCCCGTCTTCATGTATGCACACGTATACAGACACACACACATACATACACACACAGACATACGGGGAAAAAAAGAAACTTGAGGTAGAGTTTCGTAGCGAAATGTCTGTCAATACCGGACGCTCCTCTTTTCCAGGCCATTTTGACGGTCTGCAAGTCCCACACGCGCGCGGAGGAGTGGCGGATTGAGATAGCGACTGTAAGACCGCAGCTGGACGCTCTCTCTCTCTCTGCCGCCGCGACAAAAGTGCACCTTATCGCTGTACTCCTGGTGTGTGTATAATACGTGCAGAAGCAGCTATACTGCGGGAATAGGAGGGGGGGGGGGGGGGGGGGGGGCGAGGCGAATTGGGAGCGAAAGTGCACGCGAAAATGGAAGAGCGAAAATAGCCTGATGGCGAACTACGATGAAGCTTTATTTCCGAAACCTTAGCCTTTTAATTTGGATATAAGGTAGTTGACCCGATTATGGATAGCGTAAGAAAAGGGTCGACTTATTAAACATTTTATTCAGTAATATTTTGTAAATGAGTGATAAGAAAAATTTCATTAGAAGAAGGGTCTTCTTTAATTAAATTAAAAAAAAAGAATAAAAATGACCGCATATTTATTTTAAAAATGATGTTGGAAAGAAAACGCGATGTAGCAATTATGGATAGTCAATTTGAGGTTGGGAGCAGTTATGGATAGTCGACAGACCCAATTATGGATAACTCCGAAAATTATACTAGACAGAAATTATACTTTTAATAAAATTATATAATTTTATTAATATAAAACAGAAATAAATATAATAATAAACGTAATGAAATTACAATTAAGGTAACAATAATTTTTTACAATCTCTCAGGCAAGACATTACAGGAACATCAATTGAGATCAACAAGTATTAATGATAAATAAAAATTTAAGAATAAAACTTTTAGTTTGTAACAATGTTACATTGTTAAAAATGGATTTAATATCCAAAATATCAAGAGCAGCTTTTAGTACTTTGGCAAAATAAGGTTTTGTCAATATTGCACCATTATTTTCTATTCTCCAATTTCTAACTGCATTTTTATATGGATTTTTAAGAGGATGAAAAAAAGCCACATCCATCGGTTGCATGATGTCTGTTGTATTGGGATACAGCGCAATCAACTCAATGTTCTTTTCACAACAGAAATCGCTGAGAGCTTTCGTTAAGTGAGAACTACCTATAACCGTCTACAAATAACAAGATTGTGAATATTATGTGATTCTCAACACACCATCGATATAAATGATTCACAACATAAGCGTAAAACGTTTCACTTGTCATCCACCCTATGTCACTTTTGCTGATAACAAAATCATTTGGAAAATTTATTGCTATATCACCTGAGATTTTCTCTTAATTATAAATTACCATTGTTGGAAGTAAACTACCAGCAGCGTTACCACCTATCAAAGCAATATAACATTCTTTCTCGTTTTCACATACACTATAACAAGCTTTTTCTCCTCGTCGCACTAACATTTTTCCACTTTTAGGATTTAAACAAAATGCTGACTCATCTAAATTAAAAACTCTTTCAGGGCTAATATCATTAATGTTTTTTGAAGCCATATGTATATGTTCCTATTTCAGTGAACCAGTTTATTATATTTTTTTCAGTCACACTTGCTCGTGTCTTATTAAGATTCTGACACTTTTTCAGATACATCTGGATTCCTCTTTAAAAATGCTTTGTACCAGTGACGAGAAGGTCTTCCGTTGGTGAATGATGTGTCTTTTCCTGTTTTTATCACAAAATGTTGCACTGAATTTAACAATATTTCCTTTGAAACTGGAAAACCTTGTTTTATCACTTTGAAACACCACTCTGCCAAGGCTCTTTCATCAACTTCACTTAAAATCATCGGAGGCCCTGGGCGAATAACAGTAGGAAATTTTCCCTTTACTCGAGAATGCAGTGTAGTATCAGGAACATTGAAAGCCTTGCTTGTGCTAAATATTGATCTCCCTTTATTGTTCACTTCATCTTCTGCTTTTTGCAAATCTGCTTTAGAGTAACAGTATCTTGAAGATTTTGTCTGAAAAATGAAGGTTAAGATACATGACACTTTCAAGCTATCGATGATTACTACACCCACGCAATTCGAGGAGGGGTTGTCGGATAACGAGATTAAATTAATTCTTTATAAATAAATTATATCCTAACTTTTTCTCCTTGCTCACGATGAGTTCGTGATGATATATCTTGGTTCCAAGTATAAAAAACTAAAAACACGTTAAAACGACGATTTGAACTCCGCGCATGAGCTTAGCTCCGTATGTAACGAAAATGGTCGACAGCATCGAGTTGAAGGAGCTTTTATTTTATTCTTTGTCCAGTCGTTGCATGAGCTGGTAATTCAAATCATATTATTAAACAATTAACAGATATTTTTTTTATATTATTAAACAATTAACAGATATTTTTTTTTTATATTATTAAACAATTAACAGATATTTTTTTTATATATACTTATTATGCCTATAGTAAGATATAATAGTATTTGTATAAAACTATCCATAATCGGGTCGCTATCTATAATCGGGTCAACTACCTTATACTTTTCCATCAAATGTGGAATTCGGGAATATAACGAGGGCTTATTAGGGTTATTATAATTTTTTCAAAATGCTCGCTTCGTATACATTGCTATTACAAGCAAATGCTGGGCATTAAATTCTGCGGTGTTTGCTTGATCGCAAATGAATATGCAATCTTAACTCAGGCGCGCACATACGTTATTACCGCTATACACGTGGATAAATATTTGTTCAAATATTGCTAACATCCTTTTTTCCGAGTCTATGAACAGTTCCACAATTTTACGCGCAGACGCTATACGCGATTAGCTTTGTTATTGCCAGCGTTATATTAGCGTTATATTAGCGGACTTTAATTAAACAGTATGATTTGTGTATGATGTAAGAACAATCGCATAATTTGAAATGTGAATTGCTGGCGTTGTAGTTGAGTAACTGCTTATTTCAAAACTTACGTTCAAAGCGAAAGCTTTTGGTACATTCGTAACAAATATTATAAATTGCAAATATTATTGTTTTAACTATGCGTAACACTAATATGACAATTTAAATGCTATATTCTCGGGAAAAAGGGGGAAGAAAAAAGTCAAGCGGACGTAAAATGAGCAATTCGACTGTCGGAATACGGAATGAAAATTCATAACATGCTTATACTTTTTAATAACATATTTGAATTAATCTTTATTAAAAGGCAATGAATTTCATTCTGCATTTCATTTCGGCGCAACGTTCATTTATTTATTATAGTATATAACGTCCTTATATACTGCATGATAAAATTGTATTATGCTACAAAAACCTAAAATCGCAATTTCCGATCGTTCTCTGAATACTTTGTTTTGCAATTACTACATAATATAGGTCAAAATTATTTTGTTGGATACATCATTGATCTGACGCGGAGCATTATTGGGACGCTCAGTGAATGCGTTTTAATGAAATCAAATCTTCAGTAGAAAATTATTCCGAATTAATTTTTAATTTTGTTATGTACAGTTAATAGAAAAATAAGGTATGCATTGATTTGTCTTGATTGAGTAATCGAAGTAAAAATTAGTTGTAGAAAAAATTTATAGGTGTTTTAAAATATTCTTTGATAATGTAAAAAAGGAGGATCTCAATACTGGCTGATATCGGCAATGTATGAAACGCGCAATATCAAGTATAAAAAGATGTTTAATTTAAAAAAAAGGTCGAAATGATTATTCTCTATGCTTAATACATGGAAAATTTTTTTTACTTTTCCATCATATAAAGGAGTATATTTATTTTTGAATTTAATATTTTTTTATGCCCTCAACAATATAGGTTTTGTTCTTTTCATCTTATATTCCAATGTCGCAGAGGTCCCCCTTTGCACATCTATAAGAATTTTATTCTGGCTTACTGTTTAAAATTATCGGAGGATCAAGAGACATTTTCTCTCGAAAAATTACGGAACACACCAAACTACGACGTGCAATGTAATTCTGGTCCAATTTAAAAATTTAAAGCCAAAGGGAAATCGATAAGCCTCCATTGACCTGACCGCAGGTGTGCACGCAATATCGGGACAAGCACTTGCGCTATACAGATAAACAGGTAGGTATTGGGGAGATAGAGAGATACAGAAGGCTAGAAAACCTCATCCGCACGGATGGTAAAAAGAAAAGGACGAAGCGCTTAGACGGTCGATCAAGCAAGAGTCTTCCCAGCCAAAGTTAAGGGAGAGAGCGTTCCGCGAGAAGACCGTCGAGGATGATCGGCCACCAGAAACTAGCCCATCCGTTGTACCCCTGGCAAGTTTCGCTAAATTCGTCGAAGCCAGTGTGACCAATACGGTTGACGATAAACTGTTACCAGAGATAGGATATTTTCGGTGGCACAAAAGAGTTTTTACCCTTCGAGAAAGCTTATTTCAAATTAACTTTGGGGGATGATTTAAATATATCTTATTAATTATAAACGAATATTTTAAATGAGTATAAATCCTTCTCTCAGTGTAAAATAGCATTTATTTTCCTTTTTTAAAAGGAGTATATCATAACATATATATATGATATTGTATAATGTACTATGAATAGTCTGCGTTACTGTAATATTCCAAAATATTCGGCTACCAACGTCGACGTATTCATTAAGAGAAACACTGCGACGAAAGTTACAATATATATATATATATATATATAAAGAATCTAAAAAAGGTATGAAATATGTATACGTTGGTCATATTGTCGTGAGGAAAAATTCACGTGATGGCAAAAAATTATAAAAGATTCCGCCGAAATCGTCCGTTTCATTCGCCACGAGATATTTCCAGTTGAATCCTATACATACATACAGAGCAATAAAAGCAAGCGAGAGTGCGTATTTCGTTTATAGCACATTTCGTCAAAAATTTGTACTACCTAAGCATAATGGTCTTACCTTTCCTCGACTTCTTAACAGTGGATTTTTCCGTAGTATACGTATATAAAAAAAGTGTGCGATATGATATACATATATTCGCTTAATGAATACTTCAACGGCATTATTTATTACCAATTTCAAAAGTCATAAAGCTTTTACCAATTTAAAAAAAAACTTATCATTATTAGCTGTCTGATGATGTACCGCGGAGACAGAAGTGCCACATTAACGCTTGAAACGTCAATTTTGCGCGATCACTTGAATAATGTAGTGCTCGAGCTACTTTACAGCATTCCGGTTACGTATTAATACTATTAATATACCCAAAAAGTATTGAATTCACAAATGATATTCCCACGTATAGTTCACTGCATATTGTACAATCGTCGCCAGTTCAGATAAGCTGGGAAATCGGAAATTAAACAGTTATATCGTCGTTTGTTGAGCGTCTAATACTTTGAGGATAATAACTCAAAAGCCTCAATGTCTAAACCACTCGCAGAGCGAAATAGACTCTGCCCATACATCAAAATTAACGTATATATCAGTTGGCAACTAGGAGAAAAACAAAACTTGCGGTATTCACCTTAAGCTCTTTTGGCGAAACGGTGAGTCAGTCGAATATCCCAGTTCGAACGGAAATCGAGTCGCATCAAAAGGCGCGCGCGTACCCGATCCAAGCCCCAAACTCCTTCGGAGGGTCTGCTTTAGAAACTCGCAACTTTACATATAGTACACTGGCACCCACCCCCCGACCACAGACGACACTCACACACACACACACACACAGTCACAGTCACACATACTGGCGAGTATAGCTGCACAGAGAGAAGAGCGCAGGAGGCATTGTGAGAGGGACCGAGAAAATTTCTCCATTGTCCGGCGTCCATCCATCCGAGACCTAGCGTCTCTCTAATAACGTCCCTCTCTCTCCCTCATCCGTCGCGATTTTTTTTCTCCTCCGGTGGTAGGCGGCGGCGGCAGCGGCGGCGACTGCAGGAGGGACGCTGCACGCGAAAACCGGACGGGGAAGCGCTGTGCGGCAACTTTAGGCGCGCCCGACCCGATCATCGCAAACGAGAGGAAAGGGAAAGAAAGAAAAGTCGTTCACTCTTTCTCTCTCGCTCTCAGGCTCTCTGCAGGGATGTGCATGTTTTCGCGAGGCTTTGCGAGGGATAAAGCGACCGTTCGCTTTTGTCGGCCCTCGAATGAGGATCCGGTGCATTGTTTTCATCCTTCCCCCCCCCCTCTCTCTCTCTCTCTCTTTCTCGCTGTGTACGTATGTGTGTGTGTGTGTGTGTGTGAGCGTAGATCTGGGTGCGCTTTTTTTTCAAGCGGGGCAAACGCGTCTCGATCCTCGTTTTTTTCCCTTGCTTTTTTGCTTTTTTAATGCGTATATATACTTCGGTTGGATTGGTTTTAGTTTTGGGGCCGAAATGAGCGAGTGCCGTGAGCGCGCGCGCGCTCGAGAGTTTATATTTTGCCCCTGTGCAGTCGCGGATTAATTAGTTCGAAAGCAATGCAAGCGCGCGGTTTGGACTTTTTTTTGTTGTGTGCTGCGAAGCCAGAGCGACCGAAATAAACAAAATATGGTTCAATTTATTTATTTTTTTTTCTTTGTTTGTTTCCTTATTTTTCAGGGGGTGGTTGGTATTATTTACATTGAAATTTCGATGCAGCGCTTGGAAGAAGTTGAAACGGTGGGATATAACCTTAGAATATTATGAAACACGGGTGGTTATTTGATTTTTTTGTAAGATTACTACAATGTAGTGTTTTTATATGCTTGATTATTTTATATTAAATTTTAAAAGAATGAATTTTGTTGCAGGGGATATTTTTTTCTCGTCCTATGTTTTTTTATTTATTAAAAATTGGATAATAAGTAACGTTCGAAAAGTACTGAATATTTTAGTACAATGTTCATGAATTGAAAAGTATAAATGTATATACAGAATAAATGTAAAATTCAAGCGCCATAATAATATAAAAGTATTCTCCGTCTGCACAACGCATGGTACTTACCATCGTGTCACATTACAATACTAGATCACAATAAATAATCATATTTTACTGAATTTCATTAAAAGGTCTTTTCATTAAAAACTACTAGAACCATGGAAAGTGAAAATTTTGATATGAAGAAGCGCGAGAATACGGAACAGTACAAAATATTTAGAAAATTACTGCAGCTCCGCATTGATAAACGGGCGCGCGTGAATCATGGAACTGGCATGGAGAGAGAGAGAGAGAGAGTGAGAGAAACAAAAAAGAAATCATTAAGACTGCAATAAAACAAGAGTGCAAAAAAAGCACACGGTCGGTGGAGAAGATCTTTGAATGCGCAGCGATCCGAGGTATGAAGTGCGATATAGGGTAGGAGAGAAAAAAACGCAGAATAATGAAAAACGAAACGTTTACTCGCGCGCTGGCATCACGTACGCGTCGATCCGCCGATGTGGAAGCCGAAGCGTTTGTTTGTTTTTTCTTTTTCCTTTTTTTTCCGAGGCATCCGCAGGGCACAAAGTGAAAGAGCTACGTTTATCCTTGCCTCCTGTCTCGCTCTCCGCGCGCCTCGAGTTTGCTTCTTTAGACTTTCGATCTCATCTCCTTGCTGCCCCGCTGCAGCTATTCCTCTCGCCTTTAATTTCTCTCTCTCTCTCTCTCTCTCTCTCTCCCTCTCTCTCTCTCTCTCTCTTTCCCTTCCTTCTTCTTCCTTGCTTTTCCACTTTCTTTAAAGGCTTTTCTTTGCTCGGTTTCCTTCTTGCTCTTCTATTTCGATCTTTTTCTAATGAGAAATTCATTTTTTTTATTTGGCGAGTGTGTGTGCAGTTTAGTTGCTTTAGAAAAATAACGGTGTATTTTAATTTCTTGAAAATGGCTTTTCGGATAGTGTACAATTAAATTATCTTTGGATATGCTAGTATTCGGAACAAAAATTTTGCGTAAGTTTTCTTTGAATTGGCAATCTTTTCTGATGTAATGCTATATCGGATGTCCAAAAAATTAGGTTTCTCCATTAAAAAAAATTAAACGCCATCGTGAAAAGATCCCTCAAGTTTATTTTGATCGATATACAAAACCCTTACATAACTCGGCTCAATCGGATTCGAATCAACACAGATCACCAAATCCGAGCTGAAAACTTTCTCAAAATCCATCCACGTGTCGAGGTAAATCCCGCGGTACAACCGAGCCACCGACATATCCGCCCCGCAGAGGATTCCTGCACTGACGCAAACGCGAACGGAAGCAAGAGGAAAATCTCGGCATCAATAAAAATAAAGCCGAGTGCAATTGGATCCTCGCATATAATGGAATTCAAGCCAATAAAGGCGGTCCTTACGTTTTTCCCAGCCTCGCTTTTGCCGCTCTTTGTGTCCTCGGGCGTCTTTTCCTCTCCCTCTCTCTCTATCTCTCTGTCTCTCTCGCTCCTCGTCACCGCAACACTGGGAAATCGCTGGCAGCTCGGGATCGTCCGAGAGAGCGAAAGAGAGAAAGAGAGAAAGAGAGGTAGAAGGGCTCGCACGCGCGCGCGCACACGAGATTTATTTAATAAAATGCACAGAAGAGAAGAGGTGGTGCACAGGAGCGAGGAGGAGCAGCTCCGAGAGATACTGACAAGCACTTCCCGCGGCGGCGTCCGACCGACGTCAAAGGGGAACCTCTCCACCACCGCCAGCAGCAGCAGCAGCTCACCTGATTCTCACAGAACGTGTTTTCCCTCGCTTCCCTTTTCTTTTTCCCGAGTTTTCTTGTTTATCCTTGCCTCTCGGCTACACCCCCGCCGCTTATTCATCTTCTTTTTATATTCCTTTTCACTCCCCCCTATATATAGCTCCTGCCCCTGCACCCACCCAGCCACCGCGTTTAATCTATCTCTTTATCGAATCTTGAAGCATTCCCAGTTTGCAGCTTACCGTTGTTTCCTTTATGATTCTTTTTTTCCGCAGCCCCTGCATCTCTCTATCTCGCGTAAGCTCGCCTTTCTATATCCGCTGCTGCGCCGCGCGCCTGCCAGTGGCTTGACTTTGCTTAATTGCTCCAATTATGGCGCTTTTGAGGCGAGCTACGCGCGCGGTTTCGGAAATTCACTTGAAATTGCGCTTTTCGCCTATATGTTTTAATGGCCTTTAAAAAGCTGCTTATTCCGCCGGTCTGTTTATTATTATTGCATTTTAAATCCATTTCGGACCTTGTGCTTTTATTAGCGCGCGCGAGCTGTTATTGCGACAAATGAAGAGGGAAGATTCTTTGAGTTTTGGAATGATCGAATATTATAGTTATGTATTTGCCCTGTTGTGAAAAAAGAGGAAAATATAAACCTTTTATTTAATTTCGTTGCAGTCGTCAAGTGTTACGTACCTCAAACATATGAGACAAATTTTCTTCTTATAATCATCATCTCAAATATGCACGTTTATGCAAATTACCACTTGTATATTTCAAGCCACAACTTTTAACGCTACTTCACTCGCACTTGGACTCAAAATGTATGAATAGTATACTTTCTAGAAGTGTTGACTATTGGGAAACTACTTCTATTCATTCTTTGTTTCTAGTGTTCCACTGTAATGGAAAAAACAAGTAGTAAAAGGGAAGAATTGGGTGAACAAGTTCAATTAATCCAAAAACTATGAATCGCAACTCGTGCATAATAATTTTTGACGCGGGCCAGTTTTGCTTAAAAGCTTGGCTGCAGCGCAGTGCGGAAGACGCTCAGGCTGCAGGCAGCAGTTCTCGGGCGCTCCAGTAAATTTCCAAAGTCACCGGGGCAAGAGCACTTAATAATTCATCGAAACTTGTGAACTTTCAATTGATTATTAAGAACGTTAAGTCTGCTGAAAAATTTCTCGTGTCTCCCAGAGCCATTAATATTGCTGAGCTCGCGACTCTCCCTTTTCTCTACTCTCTGTCTCTCTCTCTCTCTCTCTCTCTCTCTCTCTCTCTTTCTCTCGCTCTGCCTCTCTCTTTCTTACGCTCTAACTCGCACAAAATTTTATTTCAAATTTCAAATTTCAGAAGGAAAACTTGCTTTTTAACCCTGGAATATCTTGATTTAATATGTCGCGGGACGGGATTGGAGTAAAGAGCTCATCAACTAATTGGATTTTGAGCTAAAAGATTAGTTTTTGATAAGCAGCCAAGTGCATTAATCGAAAAGGGAATTATTAGGGTTTTCGTTATGGAAAAGCTTTTTTTTTTCATAAGAATTTATATTTCTAGATAAATTCTAAATTTATGATTTTTTTTGCATCAATCAGTGATCGTGGAATATTATATAATATATACATGGTTTTTATTTGTGATTTTGTACTGTGTAATTATATAATAAATACAAATTGAGTAAATATAAATTTTTTGTTCCACGGTATATGAGTGTATTTACACAGATTTTGCTTCATCATATCATAGAGGAACTTTATATTGGTAAGAGATTTATTTCTAGGCTAATGAAAATGTTATAAGAACTTATATCAAGTAAGTCTACATAAAAATTAGACATTTTTTTCCTGTATGTATTTATGTGTGTGTATAAGGGGGCGGGGGTGGAGGGGAGGTGTGCATCAGATGTTTCTGGACCGGTTTTCATATTTTAATGCTTATTTCTTTGTGTTTTCTGTCACGTTTTTGCTAAAAAATAATTTTTATTGGTATGATTATGTACGTCTTCTTTGACAATGGAAAATAGATTTTTTAAATGTATTTTTTACGTTACTGTTAAAATATTTTAAATCAGAAAGATACTTCTAAAAGGTATCACCTAATATTGCTTTCATAACATAGTACTTAGCACACTATAATTTCGCCAATTTTAATCTGCAAATAACTAATCCAATATAGATAAACACAAAATCAAGTTCATTAAAAGATTTAAGAATGATAAACAAATTTATTTTCCAATTATCGTAACCTCAATAAAGCAGTATAACTAAAAAAATATTTACACGCATATATTCTATAAAACTAAAATTGTCAATCCACCAGACTTATAGTAAATTTGTTGAAAAGAAATTGTTTTTATGATGGTTTCAAAATTTTTAACAAAAGCACTAAAACTTAAATAGCTCTTGAACGCATCATCCGATTTTCCCAATCAATGAACTTAACCATAAGAGATAGTTAAAATCAAGCTTCATTTAAAAAAATATATGATTGCAATCATTATAATTCATCTTTAAAGAAAACAAAGTTTTTGAACTAAGATTGATAAAAATTGGTGTAAGAGTTTCGACCACATCGAGCGTAACATACACACATGCACACATCCACAATCATTATTGGAAAGTAGCATATATCGACTCCTGGATATTCAAACATACTTCTATAATGTTACCTGAAAACTTTTTATTTTTACCATCACAAAGTTTCCTTTTGAATAAAGCAATTAGCAAATGCTGATGGTTCGGAGAACTTCCTTAAGTAAAAATGAATAAATTTTAAAACAACAGTTGCAGGAATGTGACTTTGTTGGGCATTCAAAGTATGGTCTTTTAATAAGCTTTCATTTGCATTTTAGAACGAATTATTAGCATTTTTCGTGCCGTAGTTATGAGTGATCGAAAATTCAGTTAATTTTGGACTCATTTTGCAACTGAAATAAAGGCTAAATTTTAAAGCCCAAAAATTAGCTGAATTTTTGAGCGCTAATTACTTTGGAATGAAAAATGCTAATAACTCGTTCTAAAATGTAAATGAAACCTTATTGTCTGCACTTTTGAAATCTCTTTTGGGTAATTTCTACAATGTATATTGGCCTTACAATAAATGTTAAAAGACGATCATGATTTTTCATGTATCTTTTGCCAAAGAACGTCTGCGTAAAGTTTCAACAAAATCCGTGACTCGGTGGGTGTGGGCTCTCCTTGCTAGTATCCTTTTAATGGATTTACGGGAAGTGAGATTAATTTCTAAATATAAAAAATACTTACTATGTTAATATTATACATAGTATTATGTATAATATTATACAAATTGTGTCATTTCAGAAAAACTCTACACAAAATTCAATGTTTTTAATAGAGTGAAAACCTGCATTTCTACTTATTAATGTAATTCACTTTCTCAAATCTCAGCTCTCCAAACGAAACTATAACCATCGATTATTTACAAAATATATCTTCCTCCAGCTTGCCATTGTCGTATTTCAACAAACCTGTCCTCCCAAGCATTACGCCCCCAGATAAGTTTCCCAGCGGAATTTCTCTCGAAAGTTGATTGATAAATTCTCGTGCTTTTCAAACGGCGCGCGCGAGTGTGCGAGATAAATGTTGAAACTAGGCAGGGCTTTACTTTCATACATATCAAGTACTCGACTTTAAAACTACCTAAATCCAACTTCTCCCTCTCTCGCTTCCTTTTTTTTGGACTCCTCGGCATAGTTCGCATTTAAATAGAATCACGAACAGCGCACTGCCGCCGCAATTCTTCACCATCAAAGAGCGAAACTTCGCGAGAGCTGCACACACACACACACACACGCGCACGCATGCACACGCACACATACACATATCCTCGGGGGAACACCAGCTGCTCGCATCTCCGATTCCGAAAGTCACGGGTTCGTTTTTTGCGAGCCGTCCGAAAAAAAGTGGGGAAGTGAGAACTACCTTGCCACTGCACTTTCGCGGAATATCGCGTTTCCTTCGCTTGTTTGCTGCTCGTGCGAGATACCGCGGATTGGTGTTTCGGTGATCTTCCATTTCTTCCGGATGTCGGTACCGACTTGTGCTGACTGCTTTAATTGTTGCAAAGTAATTAAAGGTTAAATTTTATTACCACGGTCTAATTTCTGCGAAAAATCATTCATATAAATTGTCAAATATTAAATAACTAGTAAAATGTCAATAGTAGTAAGGCTAAATGTCCAGAGGTTAGCGGTGATCACCCTTATTACAGTTTATTCAAAATTTAGTAATCATGGAAGTGATAAATATTACTTAAAATACGGCATTTGGAAAAAAAAATCCGTGTCATCATCTCGGTAATGATGTAAACATTACGTGGTTCAAGTTTCAGGAAATTCCATCCACAATTCGTAGAGATTTGTGTCCTTGAAAATTTAGGAAATGGAATCGCTGTGAATCACGAACTAAATTTTCGACCACAATTATCTTTGTGAATTTTGGATGGAATTTAATGAAACGGGAACGACGTAATGTTTACATCATTATCGAGGTGCGAACAAAAAGTTTTTTACAAAAATTTGTCTATCTTTATATATTTCGTCAAATGCGAACCTGGTAAGGAAGAAATCTTTTCGACCATAACACCTCTTCTTAATAATACTGTAAATCTATTGCTTTCTATGTAACGAGTCTAATGTCCATATTTTATAAAATTTGAATGCAGCACCCCTTATATTTTCCATGTGAAACCAATAACGAATATGTGGAATTTTCACGCATTGTCAATGTATATCTCACAATTTCACATGTAGATATATGAAATTTTCGCTTATGTCGCATATGAATTCTATCTATACATATATAATAATGTGAAATATTCACTTTTTTTACATGTGAACTGTATTTTCCCAGCTGAATACGTGTATTTTCATAATTTCACGTGTAGATACGGCAGCCTTTGTCTCGCATTGTCTCGTTCTTGAAGGAATTACCAGGAACGCATTAAATTCCGCTGTGCTTCAACTCCACAATCCCAATTGGTCTCCTCTTCAAGATTTATTCCGCGTTGAGTGTTGAATATCCAACTACGTTCTGAAACCTCTACTATGTTATTGAATTATGTATATCCAATATCGAAATTACATCATGTGATATTTATTTGTTAGTTAAACGAAATATTAATTACAAATTCTATTCTAAAATTTTCAGCTTATGAAAGATTTATTAATTAATATATTAATAATTACGAGAAATATTTGAAATTGGAATTACTTTGCTTAAAATAAAAAAATATTTATTATCGTAATTTATTTATTTTTTTTCCTCAATTTTGTCGTAAAAATGAAGTAAGGACTATATTGTACTTGCCATTGTCATGGCAAAGTAGATACAAAAATTATACTACGAGTTAAAATGATAAATTTTTCTGTTTAAGATAAGAGAATAATAATTTTACATATTTGTAGTGACTATTTACTTATTTACATGTGAAGTAATACTGCACTATAATTACGTTACGTAAACCGATATTGAATATGAAATTATACTTATTCATAGTGATAATTCATTTGTTTCAATGCGATATGTTTCTTATTTTAATAGTACATGTTCACATATTCAATAAGTAACCTAAAGTTACATATTGAATAAGTGAATATATACATATTTTACGTGGTCGACTTTCCACATGAGCAATATGTGTATAGTCACGTGTAATGCATGACTGTATACATATTTAGATTTAGTCAATATGCATTCATTTTTCCTAGTAATCGCTATTTCTATTTATTCTCGACCAAATCTCGTTAAATAAATGTCTAAACTGAATCAACCAATATTTCCAAGCCGTAAAACAACGATTATTCAACTTTACCACAGCCAACATACGCTCAAACAGTAAACTAAATAAAAATAATGGACGAGCGCGTGCAACGATGTAAAAATCCTTTTCCCCTCTCGATGCTTTTGTTCAATCAAAAAAAAAAAAAAAATAAAAAATAAAAAAAAACGAAGATGGGGGAGGGGGAGGGTTAGTAAAAGCCGCGCCTCTGCACTTAGCCATCGGTCGGTGCGCGCACGTAATCGCGAGTATGCGCCGCGTCTGCAGCAGCGTGCAAAGTTCGCACGTAGTCGCGTGAGTCGCAGGTGCATGACCCAGCGGCAACGGCGGCGGCAACGGCTCTCTCTCTCTCTCCCGTAACTTTTCAACTAAATAAACTACAGTTTGAAACCTTGGCCGTCGCGACGCTCCCGTGGCTGCCTCGCTTTCTCTCTGCCTCGAGCTCCGGCTCGAGCTGCAGCAGCCCTTTAATAATCCAGGAGAAAACGAGACGGAGATAAAGATGCGAGGGGAAGTATAACGTTTGTTTCGCCTCGGATTCGAAAAATTGGCCTTTTCGGAAAGCAGTAGTCGTGCGCGTGTGGATCCCTTATTTATGGCGCTCCATTGTTTACAGCGGCAATTCTTTTATTTAGGTACATCCTATAGCTGCTCTTCAATTGAGATTCCGTAAATTTTGCCGGTTTTTGTTGCTTTTTTCGAAGCGCTGTTGTTTCTTTATCATTTTATGCGAGGCTCTGGTGTCGGTTTTGCTGATAATTTTTATTACAATTAAAATTCTATTAATAATTTTCGTTTATGTTGCGAGGTATAACAATATTGAAAGTGAATAAAATTGCAGCGTACGGTGCATTAAAAAGTTGAATTTTAAAGTATTCATTATATATAAATTATTTGATATATTTTATTATTTGATAATTCCACGCATTTAATGTATTCTTGGAAATATCATTTCACCTTCATTTTGATGATTGTGTACCTTAACCGCATCACATATAGTCATTACTTATTAAAATATTTCCACATAGAACTTTTCACAGGAAACTTTGAACATCGCAGGGAGTAAGAAGCGGCCATAAACGCGTCAGTGCAGAGAGGCAAAAGCTCGAGGTAATCTGGAAACGGCGACTGAACCCCCATCTCTCTCGTAAGGCGAATCCCTTCCTCCCCCTCCCCCCCCCCTCCTCCCTCTCCATCCGCGGTCCACATTTTCGCGTTTCTCATCAAAGACGCAGGCCGTGCGCACGTATATATCTTATTTACACCTGAACCGCAGTCGCAGATATATACATTCGCCGGCTGCGCAGCCGGGGGGTCGAAGACACCCCCGGTAACAGCCAACGTCCTCATCTATACAGTAAATCCCAGACACCCACACCGATGCGTACACACACACCCACACACAGAGGCACGCACACACACAGCCACACACACACACACACTCGGCGCGCGACGCCGCATTAATCTTGTGGATCTTTAACGAATAGCCGGCTTCCTCGGGGCGCGCGCGCCACAGAAAGAGAGAGAGAGAGAGAGAGAGAGCGAGAAGTACATAGAGGACGGCAGCAGCAGCGCGCATTACGTGATCTCGTAAAAATGTTAATGGTCGCGAAACCCCGGGGAAGAGAAAGAGGGAGCCTCTGTGTGTGTGTGTGGGTGGGTGGGTGTAGGTACAGGGGGGTATCGTCGCCTGGTCGAAGGACGTGCGCGGCTGTCTAATAGGGGCTGATGTTTTTTACCGGCGACTTTAGAGTTTCGCGCGTAAGCTATTTTGTTGGGCGGCGGACATAAACCGTGAGCGTAAAGGCGGAGCGCGCGAGCTCGAGGAAGGGAGAAGCTGGAGGCTGGGATGCGCGCACGATGCCGCTGGGCTCGCAAGGAAAATGGATTGCTCAATATTGACGTGTTTTGGAGATGCTGCGAAAAATTTCGTGCGAATTTGAATCGCTTTATACAATGTCACCGTCTTAAGTAGAAAAAGGTTGGGATTGAAAGATCGTAGAGTCAGGATTCATGACTGTTTTATCATTAAATTGAATAAAATTAATCTTATTTTCAATGTTTCAATCACGGTTCACTTTTGAATTCTGAAGAAAAATCTTTCCTACGTGGATGTAAGCATTTTCGGTCGGTTTAATTTTATATATTTTACATTATATCTATACTTTAATTTGAATAATAATTCTTTTTAAGTCTTGGCGCTTCAGCAAAGACTTGGCTGGGTATATGATTTTAAACTTTGAACCATACACCATAGTGGGCTGTTTGAAAAAGCTTTTACGCGAACATTCCCAAAATCTTACAAGAATCTACAAAGCGGGTCGTTCCAGTATTAGGCTATTTTTTGGTACGACATAGCGGCAGGCCGCGACATAACCATCAAAGTTATCGAGGACACTATAGGAGTGGGAGGGGAAGGGGGAGGGAAGAGTAGATGGTCCGCTCTAAAATTTCAAATCCTCGCAAGCGAGATCATCGGCGAACACTCTTAAACGCTATTTGTAGCGAGTTTATGGCTCCGTCGGGGGAGACGCGCGACTCGATGATATCCATTTGCCGACGGGACACAACGCCCAACGCCCCCCTAAGACCACCGGCGACTCAAGCCAACTCGAGCGAAACGAACGATGCGATGCTGGAGCTCGCTTGTATAGGTATATGTACAGGGGGAGAAGGACTGCAGACTAAGAAAAGTTGAGCGACATTGCGATTTATTTTTAGATGCGAGCGATCTTTCCGTAGAAAGAGAGCCAGTCTCTGCGATTTTTATGCCTTTTATGCTGTTCGGATTTTTTTTTTTAAGTGTTTCTTAAGTTTTAGAGCAAATGAGATCGATGAGTGCACATATACGAAAGTGAAAAGTTGACGAATCCTGGCGCTTCTGTAATTTATCATTAAAGTTAGAAGAACGTTGTATAATTGAATATTATAGTATGGACTGAATTGGAAATATAGCTGAAATATTGATTAGTTTGACTAAAATAGCATGATTTCTATTAATTTTTATTTTGCTTGTTAAGGCTAACAAAAATATACACGTATATTTTCTTGTTGAATTTCTCAAAAATTAGAGAAGATATTATAATATAGATAGATAATTATCTTAAAGTACATTTCTGTACATGAAAATTACAAAACTTAGAACATCTAAAAAAAATCATTAGTATTTTCATTTAATACCCTATTTCTACATTGTATTTTAAGATTAAATACATTATTTATCAATTATAGTTATTACAATCCTATATTTTATTTATTTTTACCATTAATGCTCGAGACGATTTTATCGTTCAGTACTTGAAATGACCAATTCTGTTCCTCTATCGTTGGAAAATGGCAAATAGAAGTAAAGCACTTTATGATAGCTTTCCGATTGGAATTGAATTCCTAGGTGACAATGTTCCATGAAAATGAGCGTGTATCGTATAAAGTGTAATTGGTAGTAAAAATAAAATTGGAAAACAAATACAGTACTTTTCTCAATTTCTTGCAATTCAAGATAATTATGTTTGGCATTAGATGGCTTCAAATACGTGACTATATTCTACATATTTCAACTATTATTTCGTAATTCTTTCTGTATAATAAAAGTTCAAAATTTCTTTATATCTATATACTTTTCTATTAACTAAAGAATGAATGATAATGATAAGGTTACATTTTTGCAATATTTCATAAATAGTTAACTAGCAATCAATCACAAAGTATCGAGTTTGTCATATAGCGAGCATAAATACTACTTGCTGCGCAGACCCATATACATTAACGATAAAGTTAGACAGTAACCAGTCTCCCCCTTAATAAGTAATCCCCCTTTCCACGATTTATTCGAGATTTCCGCTACAATCAGTGCTTGTTAGTCCTCCTAATTAAAAGGTATTTGCGTCACGTATGTAAGGAAAAGGTCACGTTACAAGGGCGTTAATACCGGCGGCGCAGCAGCGATGGCCATCGCATTAACTTGCTTAATCATTTGGCGAAGCGAAAGGAGGTGGAAGAGGAGGTGTGGGCCGGAGAGAGAGAAGGAGAAAGAGCTAGAAGGAGCCGAGCGGAGAAACGAGCGAAATCCCTTATGATTTTATGGCCATGGTGGCGGCGGCGGCGGCGGCGGCGGCGTCGGCCAGCGAGTTATGAGATAAGAGGGCGAATGCGTGTGGGAAATATAAATGTTTCCGTATATCAGCCGGTATGAAAGTGAATTTATGAGAAGCTTATATACGCGGGGTTTTAACTATTTTATAGAATGTCCGCTATTGACTACTTTGGGTTTCGATTTATCACCGCCGCGCGCGCGGGGGGCTTATTACATGAAGAAAAAGTCGGATTCGCGTGCGTTTAGCGAGTGTGTAGCCAGTGATGCTTTTATTATTTCTCTGGACGGAAAACAGCAAGAAAATTGCACTTCTTGTAGTACTTATTGCAAACATTGAAAGAGAAACATCTGATTCCCTAACCATTCAAAATGACTATACTAAAGTCATTGACAGTCAGACCCGTTAACCATGAAATCTATCTAAGCACAAAGAGAGATGTCTATACCTGTCTACAATAAATTGTAAGTAAAATGTACTAAGCTAGTGCATGAAATGACTTAAAATAAAAAAAAATAACTTCATTACATGAATGAATTATTTTAAAAACGCCGAGTACATTAAATCTTAAAGAGTAAAAAGACTATAAAAAAAGTAAAAAAATTATGATAAAACACAATATAAATCAATGTATATTTCAACTTTGATCATTATAATATACAAAATGCTTTTATAAAATTGAGAGAATATATACTATAATTATAAATACCTGAAATAAATTTTACTTATTAACTATATCTATAGACATTGATGTCTGAATGTACTCGGAACCTTCCTACTAATTTCTGTATTAATAATTAATAAGTATATATTATATACTACAAATTTTTTTGTTTATTAATATTTTATATAATATTATTATATAAATATTTATACAATATTTTATAATTTTTATATATAATGAATAAAAAATATAATAAAAGTTTTATAAATAACCAAGATTTTTATTGGATTTTTATTATCAAAATACGAATAAATGTCAATTTATTGAATGTTAAATCCAGCTATAGTGCGTAAAAAGCAGTAGCATTTTGGCAAATACAACAAGCGTTTGAAGAATTTTTCGCGCAGCCTCCCGCGTCGACGATTGTCGTCGGCGTCGTGCCCGCGGCGCGCTCGTAAAGGGACACAAAGCGCGCGAGCTTAAGCCTCAGCAGCGCCGACCAATAATTTTCCCCGCAACTCTCGTTCCCCGCTATACGGCCGCTCCTCTCAACAGCGTCGTCGTGGCTGTCGCCGTTGTCGTCGTCGTCGTCGTCGTTTCGCCGCATGAAAGCCAAAAGGAAACCGGGCCTTTCGCGCGAGTCTCTCGGTGGCTTTAAGCGAGCGAGCGAATGGCTTATCTTGCCACCGTTCCTAATTCTCACGGAGCTCGCCGCATGTGCCTCTCCTCTGCCTCGAATGCAACTCACTAGCGCTCTGTAACGTATGCGTGCCTGCTGCTGTCGGCATCCCTGTGAATGTGTGTAAGTACGCCGCGTGCTCGCGCACATCATAGCTCAGAGAAACGATTCTTCATCACGATGGGTTTGAGAGATTTTTGCAGGATTGTTTATAGATATTTAGTGCACAAGTATTGCGTTGAGATGGCTGTGCAGAAATCAGGTTTAATACAAAGTTATTATATATTTGTGCAACAGATCAAATATTGTGATATTGAATACTAGACGTTTCTATAGTATATATGCTTTTATTGACCTAATATTTTAAATAAAGTGATTACGATACGCCATTCAATAATTAAACATATTTCTCCACTCCTACGACGACAATATTTTAATCACTCAGTAGCTGAACAAAACCATTGCATATAAAATGACCAATATTTAAATTGTTAAATAAATGTTATTTTTTCTATAATCTTTTCTTAATCTTCGACAATATCATTTTTTTGCATTATTGTGATTAAACATGTTGGATTGAATTTCTAATATTCAACAAACAACAGAAAATCTTTCCGCAAATCAGAACTGAAGCGTCGCTAAAACCGTGGCCGTAAAATCAGCCTTCGTAACATCCCCTAAATACATTAACGAGTATTTCGTATGTATATACACACCGACATAGACACATGTAGATTTACATGCACGTCGGTATAGAGGGTGGGTGGGGGGATAAGAGAGAGGGTGTACGGGTGTAGCCCCGCGCCACGTCCATCAGAATTTCATGCGATAGCATATAATTGGGCGCTCGGCCAGATAAGCGGGCGGATTGTTCTCTGCTGCAGTTCGCGCGCGCGCTCGAGGGGAATGCGGGAAATTATTTTCGGGATCCCTATCGCCGCTCCTCATATCGTCTTGCGCATCTTTTGCCGTTACGTTAGTTTATTTCTTTTTTCTATTTATATCGCGTAAGGGATATAATATCGGCCGACAATATTTTGTGGCTAATTGAATGAGCCGTTGATCAGTCGATTACGTTTTAAATGTTTTTAAAACAAGAAGCCTTTTGGTTACAAGAAATGTTTATACGAAGAATGAAAAACACGATTGTTCGTTGAAACCCCCTGTTGAAATCTTGCTGGCGATTGAGGCTCGCTTTTATTCGTCAATTTATACAAAAATATAACAATATAACGACGTTAAAACATTCGCGTCATTTTCCGTGTATCACGAGTTCCAAGAATTAGAAAAAAAAGTGCAGCTTCAATGCCAGGTGAAAATGCATAATCATAGTCATTATTGGTAATGACTATAACGCTCCAGGACATTTTGTTTTATTCTTGTGTGAATTGGCAGTCAATGTGCGAGATTCTCACTCCGACCTACCCTTCGATCAAAATGTGCGATAGTGTTAACGAAAACACGTGTTTTGTACAGATAACCTTTTATTTGTACACATGTATTTTGTTTCTTTATCGAAATATCCTTTGCTAAAAGAAATTGAACTCTTTACAGCACAATGTCACATTAATTTAAATAAAGAATCTCAACTAATCTAAGATTAACAAAATTCATGAGACTTGAAGGCTTACACAGAGTATGAAGCATAATAAAGCACCAATTTAAGACATAAGAAGAAACCAGTAGGGATAAGACCATTGTGTGCTACGTTTTGTATCACCATATATCTTCGGTAGTGCATATATATATATAACCTGCAAGCTTTAAACATTGAAACACAAAATCAATAACCAACGAAGTCCTATTTTTATCATATTTCGAGAACCCACATTTATGTTGGTGAAAAAAGGCGAGAGGAATTATTAATCGGTGGGACGAAATGAATATTTTACAATATAAAGCGTAACGCGTAGAATATGGGGCAAAATCTGCACATCAAAGTACCGGCGAGAAATTGCAAATTCTTTTACTGCGAAATTTAATTCTCAGGGTACTTTAAAGGCAATGAAATCATCATATTTAATAGAAATGCCAATGTAATATAATTAGTGCCGTTAGTCCATAAATATGATTGATGGTCCACTTTTTGTTGTCCCCTATCAAATATTCAGAATTCAAATTCTTTACGAATTCGGTCAATATTTTTCATCGTGCGTCCGATTTTATACATCGTGTTCATTATGCATTTATCATAAAAAGAGATATTAATGCGTCGCCTCAAAAGCAGTTCAAAACCAATGTTTTCTTTTTTACTTTATAGCTTAAGTACACCATTTATTGGACATTTTATCTTACCAAATGCAACAATGAATGAAAATGTATTCCTTTATTTTCGAGGAAGGTCGATTTCAAAAAGTTGACGCAAACTATAGCAATTTGAAAGTAAATTATTTCTACGAAGATATCTTCTGGCCTAAAAAATAATTTGAGTTCGTCTTGAATCACAAGGATACATTATGCGATTCATCTGAATCGGTATAAGAACATCCAATCCAAACCCTCAAAATAGCAAATGATGCAGCGTTCAGTAGATGATGTACAGCAGGAGTCGGCGCGAGGCAAGAAAAGCAGCGCAAGCAAGCAACAGCAGCAGCAGAAGGCCATAAAGTATTTTAAGGGCGGCTAATGGCCACACCATAAAGGAGCGCGCGCGCGAGAGTCGTTCTCGGAATGCCGCGCGCTACTCCTTAAATAAAGTACATTTATAATCTTTACGCCGGGCGGGCGGCAGACGCGCGTGGCGCTCCATAAACACGGAGGAGTCGTCGTCGGGGGGTGGCCACCCATTCCGGCCGTTTGTACATACCAGTATAGAGCCGTTGGCAATTTCGCGCGTCAAGAAAGTATTTTTCTCGCGCTCCGTGTGTGTGTGTGTGTGTGTGTGTGTGTGTGTGCAGTGTGTAGACGGCAACGGCAAGGATATACACTCGCGGCCAAAGCTAGATATATCGGCCTTATACTTACTGCTCTCGCGCGTCCCGTTTACACGCGCGCGCCTGCCCTCCTCCGATAGGCCTGTATATTTATGTATGCGCTCGCGCGCGAGCCTAGACCCGGCTATACTTACAGGCGCAGGCACACGCTAATTTATTTATGCGCGCGTGCAGCGTTGGGCTTTTGCCCTGCTCTCCGACTCGTTTACGCGCCATCGATGGCATTGCTGGATTTTTCTCTTCCTGCAGTGGTTCGGCCGAGGTGTTATACTTGATGCCTGTTGTTTTGTTAGCAATGTGCGCGCGGGTCTTTTTTTCTTTAATTAAAATTCATCTGGGAGATGTGAAACTTGAGGTTAGGGTTCAGCAATGATTGATTGTAATTTCTTGGGATAATAGTTGTAATTAGCGTTGTTCTCCAAAAATTTAGATGGAGAGGGTAAGGAGCGTTTTGTATATGTTTACTTGTACCTGTATTATTTCAATGACATTGAAATCTTGGATTAATGATATATTGTAGAATATTTTTTCATCTATAAATTGTAGTAGGATAAAAAATTAAACAATCTTTTAGGTATGCAGTAAATGAATCCAGAAATATTTTCATTTATATTTCAGTTTTATGTTGAGCAGGAATGTGAAATAGATGGGATTCATCGAGTTTATGTAACTATATACGAGCGTGTAGGTAGAAACTAAAAAAGGAAATTAAAAGAAGCACCAAAGTTTGTAGTAATTAGACTTTCGGTTATAAAAAGTTGAATTTATTGCGAAATCTTCTCCACATTCCTTGGAAAGTTTTTCATGTGTTTATAAAACTCTGTCTAATATGTCATGAGTTGAGAATACTAAACTGTGATATTCTGGAAAAAAAGTAGTATTTTTATAACGTTACAAAACTATATAAAAGTAAGTAATATAAGTTATAACTCTACGATCGTAACAACATTTATTGAGATATTACGAAGCTGTAAAATGCCTGACCAAACAACGATTGTATCTACTAAATCTTCAATTCGTGTATCTCATTTAATATTATACTCAGCATACAAAGAATAATTACGGATAGATATCATATTTACATCGCATATTATAAAGTCACCTATTATTAGATATTATATATAGAGCGTACTTGGGTGGAAAAAAGTCTCAAAGTTTTTCGTCTAAACGTTTACATAATACAGAACATTTTCAATAACTTCCCCCAGCAGAATATTACGAAACACTCCCCTCCAACTTGTAAGATACTCGAAAAAAATCAATTTTCCACGCGCACATGCAAGAGAGCGTTTCCAATGTGTATGTAAACTAAGTCTACAGGGATGAAAGCTACAATGCTTTACACTTTGCATGAATATGCATAAATTCACCTAGAGCTACTGCATTGCTCTTGCGAAAATGTGTTCTACACCGATGGTTCAGTAGTTACTAATAACATTCGAGTGGCTACTATGATCTCTATTAATAGTGAAAAGATCTGCCAAAATAAAATATAGACGTCATGGATAAGAAAAATTGCCGTGTTGAAATAATCGAAGCTGCATATGACTATACACGGCCTATTCAAATCTGGAATTCTACAATGTAAAATAATTGTTTTTGTACTCCAATTTGTTTCCCTAACATCGAAAAGATCAAAGTAAGTTTCGTAGAAGCAAGAAATTTTCTCCGCTACTCACTCCATTTGGCAATATAACAAACCAACCAATCAATCGCAAACTAAAGCGCCCACCAAACCTAAGGGTGTCTCTATTCCATAAGGCATCCCGGTTCACAGTCTTATGCGTGTGTGTGCAGGCGCGGAGACGCGCGGGTGTAGTTAGGCCCCGAAGACTCTCTGTAAGAGAGGGAGAGCGAGGGAGAGAGAGAGAGAGAGAGAGAGTTGGGGCTAATGCCTGCTGGTGATAATGGCGTGCCCTCGGGAGTCCTTTCACCTTCATATCAGTAGCTATACTCGTCGAGGCTTAGCTAGCAGCTCTCACTGCGAGAGCTTCCCTGCACACTTGTTCTCCCGTCTTATTTACATTGGGCACCAGCAGCTTGTAGGGTCTCCTTGGGACCACCAGTAGCGACGACGACCGAACAGCTTGACGCCGATACGACGCCACTGTTTATTCGCTCCATGCTTCGTCGTCGTTGTCTCGTCTAGCCCCGGGAATTTTGGATTTAGTTTTTTTCTGTGCGTGTTAGTTGCCGCGGCCTCGTTTCAGACCGACGATTTAGCTGATTGAGAGACGCGAGGGGGATCTCTGCACGTTTATTGTTCTGAAAGCTCTGGGTATTTATGATGCGGTTACTGCGGAACTATTAATTAGTCTGTTGTAACTATGTATTTTTGTGCCCGTTAGGGGAATAAGTATATATGTGGATAATGCGTATGGCTTATTTATATTTCGTGCTTTTAGTTCTTATATAGTGTAGAAATATATCTATTTGCACATTAAGATCTTGGAATCGTGATACGTCATTTATATTGAAAACATTTTCAACAAAGACAAGATAATACTTTTTAAAATGTTTTCAGCTCGCAGCATAAGCTGCGATTGCCGTAATAAAATCTTAACTCTTTCTATATATTTAACTTCATAAATTGACAATTCTTTTAAAAAAATATATGATCGCTTTGACAAACTTTCGAATAAATATTTATAAATAAATAAATAAATACGCTCTAGTAAAATTACTGTACGCATCGTTACATACGATATTTTTAATAGTAAGATAAGATTGTATATCTAGAATTTAATTTTTAAACATAGAAGGTTAAGCAGCACAGCTTATTTTACCAAATTATATATATTCACGAACGTTGAGATTGGCCTTATTAAACATCCCGCCAGGCAGACCATCGCAAGTAGCGCAAAGAAAAGCAAAGCTGAAACTATAGGCGGCAAGCTGCAAAAAAGGGTGGACTGCATTAAAAAAGAAATGAAGCCATGGAGAGAGAGAGAGAGAGAGAGAGAGAGAGACCGGCGTAAAAAGGTTAAGAAAGTAGAAGGGAGAAAAAGGCAACGTCGTAAATATCGAAAAATTGGAAATCGGTTAGTCGCAGCCTGAAAGAGAGAGAGAGAGAGAGATAGAGAGTGAGAGAGAAAGAGAGAGAAAGAGTGGAGAGAGAAGAGTTTCATGCTTAGCGCAGTCTGCATTACACGGCTTGTACATGCGCAAGTACGTATATACTTTCGTGGACACAATATCGCGGCGGTGGTGGAGTGGCGCGGGGAAAATGCGGCAAACGCGATATCATATTGAAATCTCAAATCCGCGTTATCCAGAACGTAGACAGAGAGGTAATGCTTGCCTCGTTCTTTATCTCCGCTTCCCTCTTTTCCTTTTCTTCTTTTCGTTGCAAGCTGCCCCTCCAGTGCAGGAGCAGGAGAATCCGGGCCCCGTTGCCGAGGATATTGTGCGTGGGATTATCGAAGATTTTCATTGGGGTAAAAATAAGTCCAAATTTGAATGAAGATTGGCTCGATATCCGGCCGTCGTCGTCGGGAGAATATGAGAAAAAAAAACATCTGTTGCTTGATTAAAGTTCGCATTAATGCGGCGCGCAAGTCCTGTGCAAGTACGTTATATTAACGGATTACTCGGCGGGGAATCACCTTTTCAGGGGGAATGATGCTCGCGAATAATGTTTTCTTATAATTGCCATGGTAAATTGAGACCTGGCAATCAGCTGATTGAGCGAGCAGTGGGGAAAGCGGAGTTGAAAATTTATCCATTCTATACTTCGCATTTGATTCAAGTTACAGTGGCTTGATAAAGGTTTCAGAGAAATTAATTTATTTTATCGATTAATTTCAACTTAATTTCTTAATTTCGAAAATGGTCATTTTTCAGAATTTCTACTTGATTGCTTTTTTGTTTTTAAATCGGCACAATACATATATAGCAGGTGTAATGTTATTTTTAATTTCGCAGACAAAACGTATAGTAAATGATGGAATTTACTCATTTCATTTTGGCATAATATTTTTAAAGGCGGATACTATATATACCTAGCAGAATTAAGGTGCAGGGGGAAGTACGAAGCTTGATACTATCATATAGAGCACAAAAAGAAATTTAATTTAAAAAAAAAGAAGGATGCCCGTAACATCGCCGAATCAAATTAGTAGCAAATTAATAACAACCTATAAAACTTGCACTATCATTTGGAGCATAAAAAAATGTTGAATTTAATAAAAATAAGACCCCTTACTTGAAGGGAAATATAATTGCGTAGGTCGAATTGATGAATGCTTAATGCATGGAAGTAAAAACAGACGAGTATGGAAAGACGCAGCATTTCCGAACAATTTTTCTTCAATTAAATCTTGTTTTTGTAAATAAATCACGTGAAATAACCGTAAATTTGAACAGTATGAAGGTATCAATTGGATTCAATTAGAGTACATTCCATAATGAGGTTATAAGTTCATACACTAGATTGAAGCCGAGAAAAAAACAAAAAAATTAAAAATCACTTTATTACAGAAGTCAATTTACTGAATGACCATAAAATATTGTAGTACTATTTTGAACAGGTTTGCTTTTCGTTCAGAAACAGAGAGAACCCGTAACTTCGTGGCAAAAAAAAACCTTGTAATCAGTGTAATCTAGGTGTATTAGCCTGCTTCCAACATCATGTATTGAGTACATACACGGTAAGCTATGATATGATCAACTACATACGCTTAAAGCCCGCCGAATAATTAATAAGCTAACTCGAAAATCCGAGTTTACACGTGTCAGAGTAGGACAAAAACTTGACTGCTCGTTTATCTGCGAAAGCCAAGAGAAGCGAAACACTCATGGGGGATGGGGGCCCATGACTCTCGAATTAATCGCAAGAAGCGTCGGCAACAAAGTTGATCGTCACACGCCCGATGCGCGCACGGCAACGCGTGTAAACGCGAATATATACGCGAATCCTTTTCTAGCGAGTCGTGAGAAAAAAAAGAAGGAAGAGAAGTAGGAGAAGGAGGACTGCTGCTGCTGCTGCTGCATAGCTCCGCCCTAGAAACGAATGGGACGCAGTTGATGGGGCGCACTCGGATTTATTACCCCTTTCTATTGAGACACGACCGTTTATATTCCTCGGAATAGAAATTCCCGTCGAATCCCATCTCCAGGCGCACTTTTCAAGTCTTGACTCTCTCTCTCTCTCTCTCTCTCTCTCTCCCTTTAACGCGTGCAGCTAAGTTTTATTTCCCTCTGAGCTAACACTTCTCAACCCAACCCAACCCTTCCCTCTCTTACCCTCCGTTTTCCACTTCTTTTTTGCTCCTTTATTTACCCGCTTTTCAATTGTTTGTTCTGTTGTTGGGGAGTGATAACGATAAACAGAAACTCAATAATAAAGATACTTTCTCGCATTATGGACTATAAAGTAGAATTTTACGAGTGAGTTGTAACAATTTCGCCGTTACGTTTTTACTCGAAAAAGGACCAGATGGATGTTTGCATTGTGAAAAGTGAGTTATTGTTTTTTAATTCTATTGTGAACCAATGAGAATGATTTTATAAATAAGTATTCATTTTTTTGAAGAACAATATCGTTTATTTATTTTCAAATTTAAAAGTTCCGAAATGGAAAGTTTAATAAAAATCAGATGGTTATTTGATTGTACTGGCGAGGAAATCACTAGGAATGTGTAATCCTGGCCCTGGATCTTCTTGAAAGTTTCAGGAATTACATTTTGTGTTTAATTAATAACACCCGTGTACTGGAGTTTTATTAAATAGGTCCTAGAAATAAAGATATTCATTACAGACACCATCTCTTTATGCTTGTACTATATATCTGTGTATAATCTTTTGCAGTATATATATATACTAATATACAGTACTAATACATACAATCTATATAAATTGGTTAATATGTTCAAACCCTATTCAATAAAACCCCGATATACGGGACTCATTATTTTGCACAAAAAGTAATTCTTGAGAGTATCGAGGAAATTCAGGAGCCGCATTACAGATCATCTCCTTTTCAGTAATTTAAATTCTTTTGAAAATGTAGTTTAGTGTGAATGGAATTTTTTCTTAACATACCTCAGCTATATAAAATGGAAATCTTTTTTGAGTGAGAAAAAATATTGTTGAAATACTACTATTTCTTTTTTTATAGCACACGATGTTTTCCTTTAGCTATCTTTTACTGGATTCTTTTTGCAACCAAAAAAGATTTTCTACTTGGTATACTCACTTCTTTGTTGCAAAACCATTCAATTCTGTAGATATATACCAAATTTTTCTTCAACTTTAACGCTACGTATGATATAATATAATTGAAATAACGCACGCGTCTTCCGGAAAAGCTTCATTAGATGTAAGGCCATGCATCAGAGGAGATGGAGGTTAAGGAGCACGCGCTTAACAATAACCATAAATAAACAAGAACGGCCAATAATAATCAGCTCAGATCGATTCGCTCATCCCAGCGGCGCGCCACGATTCAGACACTCTCTCTCTCCCTCCTCGCCAACCGATATCGGCGCAGTATACCTCTACCCCGCAAAAGTGAAAATTCGTCTGTGCCCCTCGGAATTGGATGTTAACACGCGATCCGAGCGTCGGCCCGTGTTGGAGCGCCTTTCCAAAGGCTCGCGTCGGCCGGATCGCGTGGAAGAGAGAGAGAGAGAGAGAGAGCGACACGTGCTCACCGCCGCACGGCCACCCCAACCACCAACCAACCCTTGCCGCTCTGTCCTTTTTTTTCTCTTCTCTTTTGCGCTGTATACGAAGGCGCCACCGTGGCTTTTGCGGGTCGCAGACGAGCATCGGCCGAGAGCCCTGCATGCCTTTGCACTTAATTTGGCGCGTGATTGCGATTCGGGAATTTTTTTGTTTCCTTTTGTCGCACTATGGTGATTGACCGCTTGAGTCTGGATACTGGCAGTAATGTAAATATACATAATATGGGGGAATCGCAGTGACGATTGCTCTCGTATATATGGGCTAGTAATTATAATTAAATGTAGCTATTGTTTCATCGTATGCGTAATTGTGTTGTAATTGTGTATCATATATAGGTACTTATTAAACTGTAATTAACATTCGCAATTAATTTTTTACGATATATAAAAATGTATGGATAATTTACTTATTCAAATAAAATGTATGATATTGTTGCAGTAGAATATAAATAATAGTCTTAAAGTTACAAAATTCAAGTTAAAAACAGAATTATGAATATATCAAAATAAAAGAGGAATATTTATATGATAATCCCTACCTGATGATATGATATAGACTTGTACTACTATTTAACATTCAATCACAAATGAAATTAGTGGCCACAATTTTATCGTCAAAGCAGAGAATATCGACGTAATGAAGCGTAGAGCCGCATTATTACACGCACTCTTAACCACGTATGAGTTCAAAATAACTTTGAAAAGTAGTTAATTAATCCGGCGCTTTTAAATTAATAGATTATTACGTCGAAATTAAAGGCTATACCGGTCAGTGCAGACATTATCATTTCAATAGGCTCTTTAACATGTACTTAAAAGCTTAATAAATTATACATAAATTCCTCTCTCTCCCTCTCTCTCTCGCGCGCGCGAGTGCAGATATAGGAAAACTTTCACATTATCTCAAAACGGATTTGTAGTTTTCAATTTATTCTATTAATGACAGGCTAAAGCGCCAGGAATTTCTGTCTGTACGAAGCAATGCAAGTTTTCTACAACATTCCCAGTACGGTACACGGTATAATAAATGGCATTTTTTTCATTTGAATTTATAGCCGTTAAGTAGTGTACGGGCACAAGCTTAATCCCAACAATTCTGCGAAAAGAATGAAGAATAAAATGGATGAATTAGATGATTGGTATCACTCGGTGCGTTGATATGAAAATGTATTATCAACCAAAAAGCGGTTTTCGTTGAAAATATTCATTCAATCATATATCGATGAATTATAGAGTATAATTATAATGTTTCAGTTAATTTAAACCGAGCTTTCAAACTGTCGAGATGAAACATACTCTACTTTCTAGCGGTAATAAATATATCTATCGATTATAACTTACCTTTTAAAAAGCCGTGCACACGACTAATTATGAGCAGTAATAAAATATTTAAAACGAATGTTGTATGCAATTTTATTTTCTTCATATAATTTCCATGAAACATACATGGTTTCCTTTTAAATACATCCGAAATCACGCAGCGATTAACACGTAGTCGAGAAACACGATTCGGCGAAACGAGTTTATTAGACACAAAAATCCCCGTCGATATAATTCATCGATTTCGGTCTAAAAAGGCGATGATCAAGGCGCGCGCTCGCGCGCGTAAAACATAAATTCGCCGAGGCTGGTATATAGTCGCGCGCGAGGCTACGCGGTTCGAATTGAATTTGACTCGGGCAATGAAAGTCATCTGGCGTCATTCGTGGCGGCGGATCGTGATTTTCGTTGTAGGCCGGGATTAAACGCGGATTAAATTGCAGCGACATCAATAACCCGTGATCATCGTGTGTGTGTGTGTGTGTGTGTGTGTGTGTGTGTGTGTGTGTGTGGGCGCGTTCTCGCGTTCCCTGCCAACGCATTACCTCAAAATTTGCTCGATTGGCGCGCGCGTGAGAGCTGCTGCACAACAGCTCGGCCAGTGCAGCAGCAGCAGCCGGTAATTGCGCGAGCCTCGAAAAGCGACTACTAATATAATCAACAGCGACGCGGCATTGCTTTCCCTCGTATAGTAGTTGCCCAGCGATAAGTCGCTGAGTGATGAGCAACAATGAAAGGTGTGACTTTCATGGGCAGCTGCTACTCTCTCTTCCTCTATATATATGTATTATGCCTGCCCGCGTCGGGATCAATTTTCCATGCTCTACCCCTTTCAAATGTATCAGAAGGATATAGGATTTCCAAACGATAAACCAGGTGTTTCCTGGTTGGTATACAAGTTTGCGCATGCGTTTAATAAGAAGAATAGTCGCATCGCCCCAATAGATGATTTACGATTTCTGCTGTGGTTTGTTGACACGATATTTATTGTTCGTATATTCGGTAAATAAGCGACGATATATACTTTGGGATAATATATATTAAAAAGTATATACTTAAAAGAAAATACGATACCTTGTAAAATGGATAAATATCGCCTTTACTGATGATACCCTACTTACTAATACATCGAATTAAAAATGACAATAAAAGAAGTTTTTAATGAATTATTACATATTCAACATAGAGAACTCAAGTGAGCCTGCAGTATTTGGGAGCTGCACAATTTAAAGTATTTATTTAGTTATAACTAATTATTCAGGATTCGCACAGGTAAGGTAGGTAGGATTTTGACATATTTTCAAAAGGAAAAATAAATATTTAAATATTATATATAAATTCATAAAAATTTCTTAAAGGAGAGTCGAAGCTAGGATAAAACACAATAACTATGGGAAAATGTCCTGGGGCGCCATTGGTGCTGCCAATGCAATAGTACATTACACATCCAGGGAGGACAAGTAAGAATGGTCGCAGATCGCATGGAAATCGCGATCGACTCGCCTTCGGCTCGAGTGACAAACATGCGATCTGAGGCAATCTTGTTTACTTCCCATGGTGTGTATACTATTTTTTTGCCTAGCGAGGCCGAAATTACCACTGCCTCAAGCCCGCCCCGGGCGGGAAAGTGGTATATTCGGCCCGCTAGCAAAAAATATGATTACGCACTTCCAGATAGTATATTGACGCTGTTCTTTTTTCTAATTCTCGGAACTCCCAAGCGCACAAAAGAGGACGCGCATCACGATTCTCCTTTCGTCGTCATTGTTATTGTGCATCATGAATTAGGAAAAATTCCAGCAGCTGAAATGTAAAAAAGGCACTTTGTACTGGATTTAGCGTAGTTATTGCTTTATTTTTTCTGGAAATAGTCAGTAGATATAATCAAGATTCTGCCTCCAACCTCCCGCGAGTAATTATTTTAATGAAATTTTAATCGCTTATTATTCATAGTTTCAATAATAGACGATATAGATTTGGGTAAAGATGATATTACAAGAGAGTAATTGTAGTATATGTCCATCGGTAAATAATCTATTATTGATGCATTAGCACATTTTTGTGAATCTGCCATTATGTTCGGTCAACGTTCTTCCGTGTTTTACACAATTTTGCAACGAGGGCGGTAAATACATTATTGGCCATCGAGCATCCTCCTTTATATTTTGATAAGTTGATATATCCATGAGGCGTGTGCGCGGGGCCAACAATATATATATATATAGTCTTGGTGAAAATAATCGTTATTGCTCGAGACAAGCGTGACGCGACGATGACGAGATTGCGTTACATAGCGACGCTATGTTAACGACCGCAGCATGCCAGCTGCGGCCTACTCTCGCTCTTTCCTCCCCGGCCTTTTCCTCTCTTTTATTTCATATTATTAAGTATTAAAATTAACTTTTTTAGTCGATGAGCTAATATGAGTAATTGGACTGTGAAGAATGCACGGGAAAAGCTTCGGAGGGTTCACTCTGTTTTAATACTGTTCATAACGAACGCATGAGAATGTTCTTAAAAATGTTTTCAGTCAAAGTGCTATATAATCAAGTAATTTTAAAATTCTATTTATTAAACGTGGAAATTTAATTTCTATTTAAACTTAACGCCGAGAAAAGCTCAAGGTATAAGCTCTACTTTGCCAAAAAATTATTTTTAAGCTTTATAATTCAATGCTAATTATATTTAAAGTCTAAATATATATATATGTATACACTAAAATCTCTCCTAACTTAATAATAATATCTGGGTCATATGAATTTATAAAATAAATCCGTAACACTGCATTGATATATTATTATATTTGCCGATATCAGCTCATTGAAATCCGACTCGGTATCAATATCACTTAATCATTCACATATTCATATTTATATCGGATACGTATCGCTATGCACTATGCATCCGCTTATCACGGGGTGGGCTAATAAAATTAAGCTACAATCTACATGGCACCGATAGTTCTCTCTCTCTCACTCTCTTTCTCTTCGGTGCTGCAGGTCGCGTACGCGCAAAATCGTTAGGCTGGCTTATAAAGCAGCACAGGGACGACGGCGTAGAAAAACGTTGATTAATTACAGAGGGACCGTCGGGCAGCAGCAACTGGAAGCGCCTCCGCGAGCGAATCTTCTATTAATCACTATTTTATTACACTCTGGAAAGTGATACTTTTAATCCGCTTCGATAGGATCGCTCGACTCCGTTCACGCGACGATTCATTACGCACACTCTTGTGTTACCCAAGCGTATATATACGGATTTCAGCAAAGCAGCGGTGGCGCTTGATTGATAGATAAGCCGCGTAATACAGCTGTTTTTTTTTCCCCGGGTTCTGGGCGATGTACTTCATTAATTTAATAAAATTCGACGGCTACGAGATCGCGGCGTGCGTTAGCTGCACACTGGAATTGTTTATTGAGCGGATGTGTGGATTATGTTTAAATAATGAAGCGGTTTTTATTCATAAAATATTGAGGGTTATTAAGTCGCCGCGACGCGCGCTGACATCTTGAATAATGGATTTTGTGTTGGATTTGCGCTGCGGTTGATCGAGATCGGAAATTTAGCGATTCTCATCAATGATGCAGCTGCCGAAAACAAAAATTACCTAAATTTTGCGCGAAATCGAGAATATGCGCATTTTTTTTCTACTAATTGAAAATTTTAGGTATTTAAAGGGGGGTGTGAGTTTCGAACGACCCCCAAGTTTGGTAAATGCAGATTGGTTGGGTATTTAATGAACATACTTCGATCGATTGCTTATGGCTCGCTTTCACAAGAAAATGATTGATAGCGGGAAAAACTAAATGTCTTGTGTATAATTTATGGTCGTATTACTTCGTGATGATACAAATGCATAATTATTCATTTATCATGAAACATGATACACTATTATTGTATACCACATTTTCAGTAATCTATAACTTCAGATCAATGGTATCAGTATGAGATGCTATTGATTGATATTTTTGTAAATTTGATAGTAGAATTTTTTTGCTAAACAAATGCTTCGACAATTTTTATAGAAAAAAAGGTGAAAAAAATTGAAACCATTTCAAACTATTTCTATTTCTTTTTTACAATCCAACAGTTTTATTTCCATGTTTCATCAGTCCTACACCTATTCAATCGTACAACTTTTTCGAGATATTTTCATGTTTTGCACTATGTTTCTACTGTATACTCGGTCTATCATTGTATCCTCTTTGTCTCTTATTTTTTACCTCCCTGCAAGATCTTTTTATTTAAACACATGCTAGCTTCACTCCTTTTCATCTTGCTTTCTCATTTTTCTTCCTCTATTTTTATATCCGACAATCGCATAAATTTTGAAGAAAATTTTAGTCTCAAGATTGTTGTTCACGATGACAATTTTGAATAAACTCAAGCAAAATGAACAACAGATTCTTTCACAATAAAACTCACCGCATAGCTACACTACAGACAAAAAACACATATTTTTTCCCGATTTCATCAAATATCGCGTCCAGTATAGCAATACTTTGGAATCCCAAGAGAAAAAAGTCTATTGGTGCAGGGTGTCATCGAGAATCCAGGAAAAAAATGGAAGAATCCGGAGTGGCAGCGAGAGACGGGGAAGGAGTTGGGCGAGTGCGAGTATAAGAGAGGGTGAATGAGAAAAAAAAGGGGAGAGAAAGAAAGAGTATAAGGAGGATGAGAGAGGAAAGAGCGAATGAAGGAGTCCCTGAGTTCTCGCAAATGGATGTCGGTGATAGACGCTTTGTACGAAAATGAAAAAGTCACGGGCGCGTAAAGTGTCTCGCGCACGTGCACACGGGAACCTCGCGGGCGGCGCCGGTGCGCGGGGAAAGAATGAGAGAGAAGCGAGGAGAAAGCGACGCATTAATCGCGACGAGCAAAACACTTTGAGGCTTCGGCATCCGCAACTCCTGCTGTCGAGAGACTCGTTCTTTCTGGGCTGTTTCTCTTTTTGTTGTGTTTCTCTCCTCCTTCGGCAGAGCGCGACGGGAAAAATGGATGAGCTCCTCTCTGATAGGTAATGATTTTCCGCTCTCCGAATCTGATACAAAATAAATGTGCAGGCCGCGGAACACAAAGACGACTTATTTGCTTATTCGGACTTGTGCGTGGCGCGTTCCCAGGGCGATCCGAATAAATATTTAACCGAGGAAAATTATTTAAAATATTTGCATCGAGTGTTTTGAGAATAAAAAAGTAAATATATCCTTATAAGGGTTTACTGCGACATTTTTCGAAATAGAATAATATTCATAAAGTACAAATGGAGGGTACCGAGATTATAAAAATCATATAAACATTGTGTTTCAAAAATAAATAAAGTTTACTTAAAGTATAGTTAACGTGCATTTTAACTTTTTTATCTGCAAGATATACATGTAATTTAAGGAAACAGAGCATTTGAAGAGGATCTATAGACGTAACTGATACCAATTTGATTATACGTATAAAATAATATAATTTCTTTTCAATAATTCAATCGCTATGATATTTTCATAAACTTATAGTCTGTTTAATTTTTTAAGCATTAGATTAATAGTAAATACAAAGTGTTCGAAATGTTCGGGACCCCCCCCCCCCCCCC
>UELU01143677.1:3445-31454 GCA_900490025.1 Megastigmus dorsalis | reverse complement strand
CCCCACACACACACAGTCGCACACACAGTCGCACGCGCGCGTATACGTTGGTACACATACGTGTGCCTGTGTGGCCGGTAGGAAAGCCTCGGCCAACCCCTTAAATGTCCAGTGCGAGAAGAGCTGCAAGTGAATGCGGTATAGTTGCCAGTTGCCTTCGTACGCACGCGCACCCACCCACACACACTCGCCCGCACACACACGTCGCTCGTGAAACTGTCCAAACAACTGTCATTCCCGAACTTCAGAGGGAGGTAGGAGGGCAGGGAGGGAGTGAGGAAGAGAGAGAGTGAGAGAGAGAGAGAGAGAGAAGCAGTAATGTCGTAGAAATCGCGAGGCGGGAAATGTCGTGTATTCCCGGGCTCTCGAACGAGATATCGCCGCGGGCGAGCGAGCCAGTGGGTGACCGTAAAATCTAACTGTGTGCGGGCGCGCGTTCGCGAGCTGGGGAGCGAGAGGAGTTCGGGCTTTCTTTTGTGGCCGAGAGCCGGGATGTTTGAGGGACCTCTAAAACAACGCACCCACGACGGTAATTCAATTGCAATTCACTCGCGGCCGCTTAAGGGCGTAAACTGCCGGTTGTGGTTTGTTCTTCCTTCCCTTCCTTTTTTTCTCTTCTCTCTTTCCTCTCCCTCCCCACACCACTCTTTCAGGCTTGTAAGGTGAGAGCAATACCTTACAGCTCTGCTCTCCGCCGATTGTTTAACAGCTTTTTTCCTCGCTGCCCTCGGATTCCGAGTGCAGGCCATTTATTTCTTTTATTGTTTTTTTAAGCCCTTTTCCACGTGCGAGGCTGGAGTACGACGCGTTTAGCTTTGCTCTCTTTCTCTCTTTTTCTTTCTCTCCTTTTTTAACGAACTTTTTCTTGAAATCAATTTTTTTCCGGCTACAATTGTTTTAGACGGCTAAAGTTTTGTTGATTTGCAAGTGTGTCGTTCTAGTTTTGTGGACAATTATTAATTTTAATAAACTTATTGGAATGTCAGATCTTTATGTGAGATGAAAGCTGTAATAGATATAATATCGGCCATACGCTGATAACCGAATTATCAAATATTCATGAACCACATGTCCAAACCGATAATAATAATCAATTAAAAAATCCATGTATAATGATTTGATAATAACGGTTGACGTTATTCAAATGGAATTAGTTTCGTTTGGTCATTAATTTGAATTTCAATATTCCACAAATTAGAGAGGTTGAAGTGGTAACAATGTTACTACTTTTAACAAAAAAGAAAGTTAGACAAAGTCTTGCCATTAGGAAGATTCCTATTAATTTATTGAAAGATTAATTAAATTTGAAACTATTTCTGATATTTGCGTAATTAAAATCTTATTTCTTCTAATTTCATATCAATGTTCTATGCAATATGTAAAAATATAAATAAAGTTAATTTATTTAAGTGTTGTTAAGTAAAAATTATTTAAAATTTAGTAAACGCACGTATATACGAGTCTAAGTAATCGTACAAATTTATCAGGTAATTTCAACATATTCGAATTAAATCAACATGATTTCTCACACCCGCATAATTCATTTTTGAGCGAGATTTCCGTGGTACAACCACCTTCAGGCACGCTTTTGTAATTCAATGAACATGCTCTAGCAGTAGCGGAAAGTGCTGCTGCTTTCATTACTTGTTTCTAATTATTCTATGTTAATCCGGTGCTGCTATTACCGTTATTTACTTTTCTAAATTGTTGGGCTCCCAGATTTTATACAATTTTTAATTTAAATATTTTCTGAATGTGAAGAAATAAAGAAATTATCTGGATATTACAGACTTATAATTTTTTTATACACAGATTGTTATGAAGAACGATTGCAAATTGATATTTATAAATAAAGTTGTAAAACCTTTTTTCTCCTCGATAAAGGTTGTTCTTTAATTTGTATTTCAACGTTATTATTCACTGTACGTATTTCTATTGACTACTAAATTTACGGACTTGATCCACCTGAGAGCTTCAAAATGTCGCGGGGAGGACGACATGCCATTCCCTTTTTTATTTACAATTTTTCTACCCAAAAGTCGTAAAAAAGGCGAAGAATCTCGGTGAAGCGTGGCAGCGTCGTTGGCTCCAGCCGTAAAAGAAGGCCTGGCAGTAGAGAAAGGGAGAGAGAGAGAGAGAGAGAAGCAGAGCAAGAGGCTCAGCACGTGCATCTTAATTCCCAATCCGTGAGTAAGAAGATAGCTCAAGCCACTTCACAAGGCCTAAGGGGTTCGGGGTCTTCCCGAGCAAAAGGGGGTTAATACCCTGAGGAGCAAGTTTCCGGTCCGCTCGGGTACCCATCGCCTATGGGATGAACGTGGAGATCAACTTCTCCTCGTCTGCGACGAGCCTGACACTTTCCGCCCAACCCATCCCCCCCCCTCCTCTACCCCCAAAGTTACAACGCGTGCAACCCTTTCGCCTAACACGTCTGTTTCACGCATCAATCTTTCGTTACATAACCGACCGGTCCCCTGTACGAGCGATTAAGCTCGTATGTGTGTGGGTGAAGGTGTGCGATTACGCGTACATCCACCCCTTCGTAAAAGTTGAAGAATCCAATTTTTTGGGGAAGAGAGTAGATGGTAAGGGCGATGATGATGATTTGTACGCGAACTTTGAGGGATTATTGACGTGGAAAGGGGTTGCGGTTCAGGGTAGAGGGTAGAGGGTGGAGGGGTGAGAGATTGATCGGGGGTGGCTTTATGATTGGCTAGACGATGATCGGAGAAGGGCGGCCTTTGAAATTTTTATCATCTTGTTTATCGGAGGATGAAACGTCTAGCATGTGAAATAATAAACGAGGGAGAACGTTTGGACACTTTATTCATTCTGTAAAAGTTTAGCGATATATTTGTCACGAAGAATCCAAGCGATGATAAGCAAGATGTGAAATATTCAAGAAATTCAGTATTAAAGCTCAGTTGGCGAGGACAACTGGAAATTCATGTTCACTGAATAGTTGATTGATATTTTGAAAGTGTAAGTGCAGAGTTTGACGTGATATTGGAGAATACTATATATTTTAATATATTATAAGGTAATGCGTTATAGACTAGCAATATTATGTCTTCGATGCAATTAGTACACAACAGATATGGTGTTAATTTTAGTATTTTATTTTAATAAATCTAATATTATTCTACAACAATACTATATTTATCTTTATGCACTGCATTGTTTGCTATTAGTAGTCATTTCAAAATAAAAGCAGATTATTCAGCGCATTTATCGTGATAACATATATTGTATATACTTTTGATAAGTTTCGTCAATAAACCCTTTTTATATAATACAATGGGATCAACATTTATTTACAGTTTTTTTTTCAATTTTATTCAAGGGGCTCCACCTATGATCTCTCTTATCTCTATATCTTATACCTCTCAATTTGGCATCAAGCGACACTTTGTCAATATTTAAAAATTCTCACAAAAGCCGTTATCAATATCAGTATCAGTATCGTCGTCGAAAGGCAAACTTTGCCTAGGACGTCGTCTTCTAGGCGCAAATAAATACGCTAACAGCAAAGCGCACAGGTATACAAGCAGAAGAAGACGGGAAAGAGACAGAAAAAAGCGAGAGGTACATGAAGGAGGCGCTCCGCTGAGTCTCAGGTAGGACGCGGCCAAAAATGGAAACTCAGCATCCTCGATAAAAGAAAAACAGCAAGTACCGAGTCATAAATGTCACTTGAGTGCGGGGCCACCGCGTGTACAAGCTCGATCCCCACAGCACCGCCGTCGCCGCTCCATTTTTGCCCTCTCCCTCGCCAGAGGAGGCCATCAATCTTTCATCTCGAGAGCATCGTTCGGTTCCTCGTTCGTCGTCCTCGAGTGCACCCAGAGACGACGACGACGACGACTTCGAAATGAAATCGAGACGAGACGCGAGAAAGAGAGAAAGAAAGAAGCTACACCGCGGATGAGGACTGCGGAAAGGGGGAAGAGTGAGAGAGAGAGCAAGAGAGAGAAGAGAAAGTTGCAGAAGCCGATGCGAGGTGGCATGGGTGTGGAGAGGGAGAAACTCTCGAGCGGTTGGAAAATCGTGCCCTAACCTCGCTGGCGTGTCTAACTCCCCCTTCCCCTTCCTCTTCACCAGCCGGAGGGAGAAATTCGTGCCGCATGTCGTAAGCGATTATTTTATCGGGCCTCGGCGATCTGCCAAAGACCACGTATACACTGGGTAGGCTCTGCTTTGCGGCGGTGAACGTGCACCCTAACCTCACTTTCCGCGCTCCCTTGCGCGCCTTACCTCATCGCGTTTGCTTCATTTATCGACAGGCCATCTGGCGAGGCGGATTCGCCTAGTCTCTTCGTCTGTATACCTATGCCACCTGTACGTATAAGCACGTCTCGGCGAGCTGTGCGCTTGTTCATCTCTTTCGGAGTGGGAAAATATTTTAGTTAGCCTGCAGAGGGCGCAGTCTTTGCTTGCTTAGCTAGGGGAATTCTGCATCTTAGACGGACGATTTTATCAACTTTTGGCATTGCATCGCTGTTTCTTGTTTTCTGCTCATTTATCGTCTAGGTATAGTAGAATATAAATAAAAATTCAGCCTTGTAGCGATTACTTATAATTAAAAAGTATTTATGATTGTTGCAAAGTAAACCATCAATTGTCACACTGCAATATTTTTGTTAAGATTTAGTACCATTTAGATTGACGCTGCTTACATGAACTCGAATTATTCTGGAAGTACTTTATAGTCATTAGTGTAAAAATCGTTAAATGATAATTGACTCAATATATGTCATGACCTGCACGATGTAGAGGGGTATAGCGCTAATGTAAATGACTCTTCAATTACGTTTTTTCAACGTACCCAGGTGTCATCTAGTATTTTCAGCTTCAATATCTCCAAGTTCAACCACCGAAAAAAAATAGTTTCGAATGTATATCCCCATATTTTTCTACTCACCGCGAAACGTGAGACGCATCTGTAATGCGACCTTATTTACATTTTGACTCAGCTGAGCACACACACCCAGCCGCGCACATACGCCAGCACAGCCAGAAAACGCGCGGCTTCCAGCTCCCATCGCAGAAGCCTATACCGCGGAGAAGGACATGAGAGGGGGCGCAGGAATCCGTGAATTTTTCAGCACCCCGACATAACGAGGAGGCAGCAAACGAAGCTCGGTTCCGTTTATCCGAAGTCGTCGAAACTTGCTCGTATCTCGGTTACACGTTGGAAAGGTCGTTCAATACCCTCCGCCACCCCCCCCCCCTCTGCCCGTACATACCTAACCCACTCGTTCTCTCACTATGGAAGGAGAGAGAAATATCCCGATCGAAAGCAATTAAAAGTTGCCGTACATCTCGTGCTATACGCTGACGCGCTCCACGCAAGAGGGAAGAAGTATAGAGAGAGAGAGAGAGAGGGGGGGGGGGAAGTCTGAATGCACTTTCTTGTTCGCGCGCGCGCCGCGGTCGTTTCGAATCAACCGAGCGTGTGCAGTTTGTCTTTGGACCGCGAGTGTGTATACGTGGGCGGAGCGCAGTTGGGGGAGAGGGTGGTGGATTTTTCAAAGCTTGTCGTGTTGCGGAGTATGGGATATCGACAGGATTCTCTCTCTTGTACAGCGCGAGTGAAATAGTTGCTGCAGGGAGGTTGAGGAGAAGAAACAGAAAGATTTTCTCTCTCTCCCAGCTGTATAGTCTTGATTTATCGTTTTGTATTCGAGGCTATGCGCGCGAGCCTCCAGGCATTTAGAAACTTTTATCCCGCTTCTCACGCCGCCCTGCATGCTTTCACCCCTTTTTATCCAAGAGCTTCTCCACGCTGCGGTTTTGCAGGAATTCGGTTTCGGCTCTTGCTATGATCGAGTTGTACCCTTGATCATTTTTATTTGTTGATTCAAGTTATTAACTTGTAGTTGGGTATAATATAGCGAACATAATTTAGTAGTTTTATTCGTAAAGTAGCAACAGAAGTAGGTCGTAAATTTTTAATAATTTGATATCAAATAACCTGGTGGAAAACCTTTATTGCTAGTAATATTTTTTTGGGCATTAGTTTGATTGCGTTTGAATAACGATTTTAGAAACTCTTTATTAGACTTATCAGATAAATTATTTGTATTGAGAATAGCTCTAATAAAGCCTTAGTAAGTTATATGGCTTATGAAAACAATATGGACTCAAAATTATGGCTAGATTTAAACTAAGATTCTCATTGTTTCCGAGCTTAAAAACAGCACGTGAATTTTTCTCTCGTAAATCCCTATGTAAGCAGCGTAATCCTTAATTAATCGTGGCACGTGCGCTCGAGCTTTCAGCGGGATTCATAATAGATTTGTTCAGAATAACTTGATATTGTGCAAAAGCTCGCTTAATTAAGAGTTGCAGCAGCTGGGATCTGCTGTTTCTTCTTCTCATTTATATTTTAAAATTTTAATTTATCAAAACTTCTCGCTTATCTTTCTTTTTCTGCAATATTATATAATTATTGTTTCAAAAATCGTCATTCGATACTCTAATTAATTAAGAGCTCTTCTGTATGTATTCAATTGTATAGGTAATTAAACGTGTACAGGATAATTGCTTTAACTAATTTACTGTACAATATGCGAGTTTTACAATAAATTTATTCAAGTTTTTTATTTATTTTCTTATTAATTACAATAAATTTATAATTGAGCTAATTTGGAATAACTGTACTGAGTACTGTATCATCGATGAGAAGGTCGGGTTTTGATCACTCACTTTAATCACAATAAATTAAAAGACACTAACTGTAATCGGTTTCCAAAGTTTCTGGAATCGAATGATGCGGAAAGGCCAAAAATACGCGCGCGTTCAGGCAGGCAATACAATGTGTACTTGCATATATATCGATGTGTACGTGCATGTATCGCTGGCTGACAAAGGGCCAGCGTACGTGCGGAGGTATTGGCTATAGAGACGCGCTATGCAAAAACGGGGGATATACCGCTGACACTGAAGAGAATTTCGATTTCGTCAAAGAAAAAGTCAACAATAACGCGGTGCGCGACAGTTTTGGCAAGTGACTCCAATCACGCAAACGAACAGTTATCAGCCATCCCTCGACCGCAGCAAAATCGTTTGAAACCACATTGAAGCCACTGCGCTAGAGTCAATCTCTGTGAGTTAACAAATTTTGTTTATTTTTAATACCTCTAAAAGCGACCTATGAAACGTGTGCAATGCTGATAGCTATCAATAAAGTTTATTATTATTTTAAAATTCTATCTCAGTATGCAATATAAAGAACTATTTTTTTAGTATTTATTCTAAAAGAATGATTATAATATTTATTACATTGTTGGTAAAACAGAGTGCCGGTAACGATAAGCTCTAAACAATAGGAAATTCCATTCAAATTATTTAAATTTTTATGTTCAAAAATTTTTATAAGCACAGACTTAATTAAATCTGTCTATAAGCCGTAAAAGAATTTGATGCAATATTTTATTACAGTGCCAACAGAACTATATCATGCTTAAAAGATGCATTGTGCATGAATAAAAAGGGTTTTAGGTTAAAATATCGTTTCAAATCCAATTATTAATATATATTACATTAAAAAAGAAAAAGAAACATTAATAAATTGGGGTCTTACAGTTATGAGACAGGGTAAAATACAATGTATTGCTATTTAGTTAGCGGTAAAGGCTTATTTATTATTTCAAACACGTTAATCGTCGCAAAAATGATTCTTTAAGTTTCAAAAAGTTTCTATTATGATCCTTTGCATTATCATAGTCATTTTGCATTAATTCAGCCTGGACTTATAGTTATAAGACGCACTGCATTAATTTCCTAAAAATTTAAGTCGCATTATACTAACTTCAATTAATGAAAATCTTGCTTCTCGGGAGATTATTAAAATTGAATATGCTTCTGAGGCAGCTTAAATAAGTCGCAACGAAACGTACCTTCTCAAAAATGCTAGGAAGCATCTTAGCCATCTTAAATGAAAATTCCATATTTAATCTGCATTTCGTCCCCGCTTTTTTCCATCTGCAACATCCGCATGATCACGCGCGCAAGCGTATACAAATTCTCTGGTCTTCGGAGACATTTAGAGTGCGGGCTGAATTAAAGCGAAAGAAGGAGTAAGAGAGAGAGAGAGAGAGAGAGAGAGAGAGAGAGAGAGTGAGAAGAAGAAGAAGAGAAGGTGGGTAGGTAGGTGTTGGGGGATTAACATGGTCGGCGCCACAAAATTAATTACGGCATTAATTAACATTCTTCGTCACAAAGTCCTTGCCGCGCGCGAGAGCGAGAGAGAAAGTTGAGAGCTTGAAAGAGCCGCTGTACTGCTACCCTTTATGCCACCAGCTACTACCCTTTCCCCCCTCTTTTCCCTCACGTCTTTCTGCATGTATAATACCGGTATACATACTGTGGAGCTTTCACACGCCTTCCGATTATCGACTGACTATATGTACGGCGTCGCGTCGGGCTGCAAAGTCTATCAATGATGTAACGTTATAAGTATAGAGCTCGCTTTTATCCTTTTTGCTTCGTGTTACCCGCGCCACGGTTTCCTCTGTTTCTGCGTGTTGGAGGAGAGTAGTTCATGTATAGATGCAGAATCACTTACCGATCGTTCAATTCAATCATTAGCAGTAGTGCATTTAATTGTTTTTTTTTTGTTTTGTTTTGAAGTGAAGTAAAGTACCCATTACTGGAACAAAACGAAAATTGGGAGGTAAACCTGAACAGCTATAATTATTCAATATTTTTGGAGGTAAATTTATTAATAATTACAATAAAAGCATCGATTCGTATAGTTTTTAAAGCCTTAGCTACAACAGTGCGACATTATATCTTATTTTAATATTTATTTTATGCTATAAAATTAAAGTTTATTACAAGACTTATAAACTCGGACTGATTTTTACTTGATATAGATAACCCGAAATTTTAGAGTTGCTTTAAGCGATATAAAAAGTAAAATATTGTTGCTCAAGTTGCAGTGACTGTGTCTAGTGATAGATATTACATCAATAAACAAAATTATCTAATGAATAGTACTTTTCGATATATTATCCGTAAAGTGCTACTTTGCTTTGCAGATCCTCGGACGCTACTGTACACGCAAAGTTTTACGGTCAAGGTGCAAACAATATTTTTCGACATAGTATCCGTAAAGCTCGACTTTACGTACTTTTTTGAAGATCTTTTAACTTTACATACACGTGTCCATAAAGCAGCACTTTACGGTTCGAAAATAGTCAGTCAAGTGCTACTTTACGGATACTATATCGAAAAAAGAATTAATTGCAATTATTTTTAAATAAGTTCAATAAAACAATAAAAAGACAATCTAATCTCTAATATTCAATATCTTGTTAATATGGTAAGTTCTTAAATTATATCTAACAGAAAAGTTTACTAATTTGTTGTGTATGTTATAAAATAAATTAAATATTGAATATGTAATTTCAGTAATCAATTTTAAATGGCGCCAACGAATAATGTAAATACCAAAGAAAGAAAAAGAGTGAAAGTTTTAAGAGTGAATGTAATGAAAATCAAAGTGAAACGAAAAAAATTAAACTTGAGCTTAAACAAATTACAAAAACTTTAAAGAGAAAAGAAAAGCAATAAACTTATTATGAGTTAATAAGTGCTGTAGATGCAGTGAACGATGACAAAACTGTCAAGCTGCTCATGAGTTCAGTGTACCCAAAACAACATTGTTCGCTAAACTAAAAAATGTGACACCTTTGAATTGCAAGAAAGGTTCATTTTCTGTACTAAGTGCAGACGAAGAGAAAGTAATTGAAAACTGGGTTTTAGATTGTGCAGAACGAGGATTTCCAGTGCCAAAAACACAATTACTTGACTGCGTTCAAAAATACATACATAGTGTGAAAAAACCAAATCCCTTTAAAAATAGTAGACCATGGAAACATTGGTACAAGACGTTTATGGATAGACACAAGAACCTAACCATCAGGACTGTACAGAATTTGACATCTACAAGAACATCCGCCTTAGTAATACTGCAGTTCAAGAATAAGGCACCGGTGATTTGCTTGAGTATGGCTTAACTGAATCATACTTGGATGAAAATAATGATTTGTAAAACCACAAACGATACTGGTGAAGAATCCATATCACATACTGAGGAAATAGAATTTGTATCTATATCTGGTCATTACCTAAAAGCAAGTGTTGTAGCAGTTATACCTGACAGTATTGAGAATGGTAATTCTGTTTCTACTTCTGTTTCAAATGATGAACTCTTCGATACGAACAATTCTGTTTCAATTGATGAATCCTTCAATACGAGCCATTCTATTTTAAATGATGAGGCCTTTGATGTAAGCGATGCTGCTGTAAGTGATGGACTCTTAGATGTAGTATATTTTTGTGATGGTTTGTTACTATTTTAAAATACAGTTACTGTGACATTTCAAAAAAAGAATGTAATTCGTTATATTGTTATATTATTAATAATAATAAAGAGTTTCATAATTACGTAATTGAATTTTTTTCTTTATATCACTCATACTGTTTAAAAAAATAGCTGCTGAATTTATTTAATTCATTAAATAAAATTATTTATAGCAATATTATTCAAATAGTACATTATACAACGGGTACGGAAAGGCTTTATTTACGAAACGAGAAAATTACGGCCCGAGCCGAAGGCGAGGGCTGTAACGAGTGAAGTAAAAAAGCCTTTACCTACCACTTTCATACCGTATTTTATAGTACGAGATGCCGAAAACAAGCAACGAAGTTGCGATTTTTAGGTTAGAGTGCTATAAGATATTTTTCACGTCATTTATTCAAGCAAATGAACTTAATTTAATGTCCTTGCGAAGAAAAGCATAAACTTAAGTTTTTACAAAGCGACATATTATAAATGCATTTTAATTTTTAAGGTTAGAAAATATTAAATTAATAACAGAACACTTTAAATTTTTGTGCCATTCAAAACTGATAAGTAAATGTATAAAAGGGTTAACTCTAACTATAGTAATCAATCAAATTACGTCTTAGATGCTTTACAATGTTCATTCATTACGTTTTTAAGAGGGGGTCTCTCAATAGTTCAGGTAGTGGGTACTCACTGTTCCAGTTTAGGTGCCTGGGCGTAAAGATCGTTCCACTATTGCGGTAAAACTACCTATTTTTTAAATCCAATTTTTTATTTTGGAAAAGCAAAAATCAACAGTTTTTTTTGTTTTTTAATTGATGGTTTGTATGACCATCTTATCAATAAAGTCCCAAGTTTCCCGAAAAAACTTCATTTTGATAAAAAATTACGCTATCTAAAATTTTTTCTTAAAAATGTGTTCCAGTACTGGGTCCTTTTCCTTAGCGGTGCATCTTATTCTTCCTTAGCGCTTATTTCGCGTGACTATTTTTCGCGCTACCAAATAATTGCGTAAAAGTTTTCTTCCTTCCGATATTGTCATTGTGAAAGAGAGGGAGGGAAAAGGGAGACGACGGGAAGGGGGGGGGGGGGGGGAGTGAGAGGATGAGAGAAAAAGGTGGCACACGCCAAGGGGAGAATTTAATGGCTCGGGAATTGGCGAGGACTGGGATGCTATAGCGTCCTCTTTTATATCGTTCTCTGTCGTCCTCGTCGTTCTCCTTTTCTATCTTTAATTCCCTTTATCCCTTCTATAAGCGACTTTCTCCTCGGAGCTGCTCATTCTTCTGTGGATTCCCCTTTCACGGACATTCAATTCTGAATGAGCCAATCTTTGCACGCTATTGGTTTCAATTATAATTGGGACGATTAAGGGAAGAGCTTGCTTTGAATTGTGTTCTACGATTAGGTATACGAGGTTTTGGCACGATTTTTTCATAGATTTTTTCATGTGTAGCTGAAAAGTGAATCTTTGAAGATACTCTAATTGTAAGTAATCTTCATTCTTACAGATTTAAACTTACACAGAGAAAATCATGTATCTATATATTTAATAATAGTTAATAAATCCGAAAATTAATATGCGAATAAATATCTCAAATGTGAATGAATCCATCTCTCAATATACTCTTATATGACTTATTAATCAAATTTAGTTAAACATTTTTCTTATGGTAGCTATACCCAATAGCACAATTACTCCGACTAGATAAGTTTTATTTTAAAACTCTATTGCTTTTAAGTAGTATATTTTTATATTTGAATCAAGTGAATGTAGATCAAAAGTTCAGCGCGATATATAATCCACTATTTATAGACCTTGATCTGATAGGCAAAAACTTACACATATTCAATTCGCGAACTTGCAGTTATACGGAAATTGCGAGGCGTTTCTAGAACTTTGCCGATAAATGTAATGCGATTCCTCAATGGGTTAAAAACACTTGGCACGTAAAAAAGAAGAGACCTTTGTTAACAAGACCAAAACAGAAAGTTGACGTTACGAGTAGTTCCGTTCGGTCGTCTTTAGAAAAAGTGCCCATCTAATAGGATTATGGTTTTCTTCTTTTTTTTTTAATTAAACGTCCCCACAACTTTCATTTAATCACACATACGTATCCACACGTATACGAGGTCTTCTTTTGTACCGGCGCATTCCTCACTACTTCTTTTTAGTTTGTTTGTCCCGTTCTTATTTATTTCGACGGGATACCGCACGTGTTCACTATCGTTTCATCTTTTTCTCGGCCTCTCGCCGCCTCTTCCACTTTCGCGTGTGCAGCTTTCATCGTCCGTGATTCTGTCTCTCTCTCTCGCAGCGCTCTAGTTTTTATCTATCTCTCTTTGTCCTATTCTATTCTTCGCATTCAACGCTTGGCCAATTTGTCGTTTCTGATTCAGCAGAATGAAATGCGCTTTATTGTACTTTATCCAAATTACGAAATTTTTAGATACATTTTCAGCGGATACTTTATAGCCAAGAGTTTTGTGATCGATTTTGATAATGTACCACCTCAATACCTATGATTTATTAGTGTGTGTACCGGCGTAAAAGAGAATTGATATCTGAACGATTTTGTTCATATTTCTAATGGTCCCTAATAGAGCTTTTTTATTTGAAATTTAAATAATATTCAGGTGAAATTTTTTGAGTAAATATTATTGCGATTTGACACAATAAATACGGTACTTCCTCTCTGAGGAAGTATTAAAATACGATAACAAAAACTGTATGATATCTGACAAGCTTGTCTGTCTGAATATTTCCAATAAAAACGTCAAATGTACAATGGAGGAGATATTCAATCAGAAATTAAAAAATGTATGTTTACTATCATTCACAGTTTTATAAGAAAAAAAATATATAAAAAGGAATAATAATACTATTAAGAATTAATTTAATATATCGCTTAAATTTCAAAGTTGAGAGCATGGTTTTTTTTACAGTATCCAGAATGACGCTCAATTTAGAAAATGTTAATATATTTAAAAAATTGAAGGAAATTACTATGAAACTGTGAAAAATGTTAACAACTAGGTATATTTGTGCGAGTCCCTCTTCAGTAAAAATAGGTAACTATTAAGTTATTGCAATACGATAGTAATTTGAAATGTTATAAAGCCTAAAGCAAAAGCCTTTCAAGAAATATTAATTAATCCAGCGTTGAAGAAAACATTTTATTAATTTTTAATTCAATTCTAAAATCCCTATATTCCATTTACCCAATGCACGTAATGGTGCAGAAAACAAAGAATACCCATATAAAATTGCTTACCCAAGAGTGGGTTAAGATTCTAAAAAGGAATCCAACCGACAATCTTGTCGAACGAAACGAGCGAAGAAGGAAATACTCCTAAGACTTTTGTCTGTACCGTGTATGTGCTATGTGCAGGTATATATATATATATATATACATCGGCACTATGTAGTACATCTAAAAAGTGCACAGCGCGTGACGAAGTACAAGGAGAGACAAAGAGGAAGAGATAGAGTAAGCGAGGAAGGACAGAGAAGAGAGCATGCAATTCCGTGCCTGCAACAATTCGCCTCGGGATTAATGGTGGGTAACCAGGAGATTTCGAGAGATCCTCCTCAAACACGCGTTTCGACCTCCCCCGTCCCGACCCCCCTAACCCTCTAACCACCCCCACTCCCTCTTTCGCTCCCGGCTCTTCATATCTACCATACTACTACTCCTACGTCGTGTATATCCGCCCATCAAACTTTCTCTCTCTCTCTCTCTCTCCCTCTCTCTTGCTCGCTCGCTCACCTTTCCTCTTTGGCTTTAGCTATATACTAGGCCAACGTTCGTCCAATGCTAGTGTATCTGCGTATATGCATGTGGGTGTATATGTGGGGATGTGTGTGCCTATATATATGTGTACGAGTGCATGCACTTGTGAAAGCCTTGTTTGGCGATTGGCAATTTGATTCGACGGTAGTCGAACGATGCCCCGTGCCATGAAATATTCTATACAGTGCAATGCACTCGTGCACGTGCTTTTGTACGTACTTGCGTTTGGGTATTTGTGTATATATATGTGTGTGAGTTTGAGTGTGTCTGGCGCCCAAGCGGTTTCTGTGGTAATTGCTCGGAAATGCCCTCACGCCAAGTCACCGGAAAATTAGCGCCTGAGCCCTTAATGTTACCTCGCTTGTTGTTTCATACCACCCCCTGCCCCTCCCCACCCATGCCTTTTCCAACCGAATGAAAAGTTCGTCTTTTCCGTTTTCTCTTTTCGGTTAACGAAGAGAGAGAGAAAGCGAGACAGAGAGAGAGAGCGAGAGAGAGAGAGAGGATCGGTGAGCTGACCGATGAAGAGGGAATTGCGCGTTGCTTCGTTGTTGTAATTATCCCGAGTCCGCGTCTACTTTCGGTTAATCGATCCTGACGTTCTCTCGTTCGCCTGGCTACTGTACCATATATTGTATACATGTACATTCCCGTGCGCTAACGCACGGAAGCGTAAATTATAAACGTTGATATATCAGCGGTTATAAGCTCAAATTGACACCTCATCGCAATTGCGACAATGCTATATTATCAGCAATTAACAAGACTCCATAAGTTACTGGCATAAAACGCCGGGCTAAAAATTTCTGTGTTTATATTTTTGATTGTTGTATGGCAGTAAGTGGAACAAGGCGAATTCTGACGAAATTCGGAGTAATTCGTTGATTAAAAATTGACAATTCGAGCTATGGAAGTATCGATTGCACCTTTGGATTACTGCGTGATCGGCGTGTCACTTGTAATGACATGGAGTACACGTTTCGATAACTGCTTTTGTCAATTTGCTTTCTTCTTTATTTTTATTTTTACCGATGGACGATTTATACAATTATGACGTTTTAATTCCGAACTGACTGGTTGCTGTTAGATGTGTGCTGGATGATTTTTTAACTCTCCATAACAAGCTTTTATAACAAGCGCCGCTTTTAATAATAACTGACGATCCCGCGAATGATATTAAATTTTTCCAATTCATGCTCCAACATCGTTTGTAGTAATCTAATTACCAATTAGAAATTTTGTAAAGTGATGATCAATTTTAAAGGATTTATGAGTCGTGGGTATATATAGCACCAAGAGTCAGTTTGTAGTTGACTTCAGGTTGGATAAAATAATTTTGATGATGAAAGTATCGTTAATTCCGACGATTCTTTGCCAATGATTTAATAACAAACAATTGTTATAAGCACATCCTAGACAATTTTCTAATAATTTGCACTTATTGAAATCTAGTTTTTAATTTATTTAATAGTTTTTAATCAAGTCTTATTTTTGGTAACGCCCATGTCGTTCCTGACTGTAATTCAGCTAGAACCTGCTTTCGCAAATTTAATTCCACATATATTTTCACCCAACAGCCTCCGACAAGTTTCTTACAAGTTTGCTGTCGCAAGTTACACCACACCAAAGTGGTCAATCCATTCGGGCAAAGTGGTTGACCCAACCTTTTCACGATTTCAAAGCCAAACTTGCAGTAATTAAGATAATCTGATTTCCATTTGTGGTGCCCTGCTCAATTCTATTTCAGACCATGATCATACGATGCCTCAACCACTCTCTCGTCCTCACTCTTTCCATTCCATTGTACATATATATGTATCCAGTCGGGTGACTGGTTCGAGAGTATCGTCCCATGACAAATTACAAACAATAATAGAACAGCGGGCCCTCGAAGCCGCTCCCGATCAGTATTCGTGCACTGTCCCCCGCGTGCATTCAAGAATCAGTGGCGGCAGTCCATGCTCCCGACGTCTATTTAACATTGTCGGTTCCGGTTAAGTCTTGGCCTTGCATTGAGGTTAGAGGCGTTGTTGGAGTAGGGTTGCCGAGGTTTGTCAGCCCGTCGACTCGGCGCTGCACGTCGCATCCGACTTTCGTTGGGCGCCAAAGCCCCTCTCTCACTTACGTGATGGATATAAGGGCTCAACGACTACCTAACCTCTCGCTCTTGCGCTCTCTCTCTTGCTTTGTTAGTATATACCAACGCGTCTCGCTCCTTGTACACTCGATTGCCTTCCCCCTTTTGCGCCGCTCGATGCATACAAACGCGAAAGGGGTTATACTTTATATTGTGGGGATTTATCTTTGATTGGTACGACTGAAGATTCAGCGATCGAGGTGACTAGAATTTTCTATGGATATGGATTTCAACTTACAGTTGTTGGATTCGTTCTGCACTGGCTTGTCCGGAGTTTAGAATTGAATTTGCGCTTGGAATTCAGATTTCACAAGTCGCAATTGTTATTGGAGTTTTAATCGAGCACTTGAAGGAAGTTAGGAAATTACAAGTTGTAATACTTATTTGTATTGTATATGGATATGCTGTCATTGTATTATATAGTACATTGTGCAACTAGTGCAGAGAAAAGGCTATTCTCGCCGTCGGCTCGTGTGTTTGCCTATATAACGTGTTGCAAACTAATTAAACAAGAGTGAAATTTCCTGTATATGCTATACACAATATATTTTTTGAAAAACCCATGGAAATAGTTGTTTTTCTCTATGAAAATTTGAATAGTACAAAATGTGTATATTTCCACTTTTACGGTAACCTTTACCTTTTTCACTAACGTATGGAAAGTAGACTTTTTCGCGGGAAGTGCGGGAACTTTCACGCAAGCGTGCAGGAATTCCCATATATACGTTAAAAAATTAATATATTCATTTCTAATTCACAACTAATTCACACTAGCTAAATAAATTCACCTAATATCTGGTCGATATAGTTCAACTTAAAACTGAGTAATATGCGGAAGTGTAAAACATATTTGTAGAATTTTGTGAAAAAAATGCTAAGATTGTTGCTACGGTAATTGGGTCGTAGCATTTAAAGCTTTTTCATGATTTTATGAAGTTTAAATCTTTTTTATTGGTACATTTAACAGAAACCAAAAGATTGACCAAAAGACAATTCCACGAATAAAACATGAAAAGATTAGAAATCAGCGGTAGATATATGAATTCTCATATTTATGAGCCATTGGTAAAAATAAGCTGAATTATTTCAATCGGACCTCAAATCGAGAGCATACCATATACTCCAAATAACTTTATTGATTCAATGAAAACTTACACAGCTAACGAAATTATTTGCAAAACTATATTAGCAATCAATGCTTATTAATGTGCACGCCGTACAGTATATAAGTAGTTAGTTTGCTGAACAATTTCCAAAGTTAGCGTTGTAGGGAGAGAGAGAGAGAGAGAGAGAGAGCGAGATGTAGAGTGAGATAGGAAGACAGGGCGATAGAGTGGAGGAAAACGGGATTGGCAACTATAGCAACTGCCAGAAGCACATTAAAAAGTACTCAAGAAATTAGGAGAAACGGATCGAAGATGCTGCTAGACTCACAACCTTTTCTCAATCCATTTTTATTTCTGTCGCTACCCTTCATTTGCTGCTTAAAAAAAAAAAAAAAAAAACTCGAAAAGTATCGCAGAAGACCAAATTGACGATTGCTCGCGCCCCTCTGCCATTCTTCCTCGGCGCGCGTCATATGGAAAAATACATTTTTTGTCGTTCCCCATCAAAGAGAGGGAGCGAGAGAGAGGCGTACGGGCTAAAAACAACATACGCAAACATGAAGCTATGGAAGTCGCCTCGTCGTCGTAGTCGTCTGCACTCGACTTTCCTCTCTTGCACCTACCTCGTCGTCAAAGGGGTTGCAGGGGTGGAAGGAGGGTGAAGCTTTCGACACGCGCGCGTCCTCCTTTGTGTACAGCGTCTCTCCCACTCTCTCTCTCTCTTTCTCTTTCTCTATCCCTCTCTTTTTGCTTCTTCCTCTTATTCTGCGGCGCGACCCCTCAACTGCATGGCGTCGCATATGCATTGTCTTCTTTAGGGACGGGGAACAACTTCCAGGATGTTCAAACTGCCGAGAGGGAGAGACGCGATTCGAGGGCTTTGGACTGTTTGAGAGCATCGAGAGGTTGCCACTCGAAGCTTCGGCTACATTGAGACGAACGATTTTTTTGCATGAGCTGCTTTCTTTTTTTCTAGCTACTTATGCGTGTACGGACTAAGTATTTTGGATGTTTGGACTTTTCGAGCGACTTATGGGTTTATGCGCTATTTTAGACGTTTCTTGCAGTGAAAGGAATTTATTTTCGTTCTATGATACTTGTTTTATTGACAAGATGCATTTTTAATGCTGTTCTCTATTTATCATGTTTCGTTTTATTGTTAAACTATTCGTCTCAGTTATCGATTAGCTAATTTAATGCGGTTTGAAAATAAATCCAATTGGTGGCTTTTAGTTATAGAAATTTTAATACGATTTCTGCAGTTAATCTTTAATTGCAAAACTATTCGAGTCAGTACTTACGTTTTATCTATCGAATTTGAAACATTGTAACTTATATTGGGTTACTTTATTTTTACTAAATGAAAAGTGAATCTAAAATATTCTTATTATTTTATTCAAGGCACTTTCTAATTAAATATAAATTAAGCACTTCTAAAAAGTACTTCGGTAATATTTTGTATTCATAACTAATTCACGGTTTATTAATTTCCAATCGGTCAAATTTTAATTACTTATAGATTTTATCTGCCTCAAGACGTTTGAGCTACGTGTAAAACAGACACGTTTTAAAAAATAAGGTTCAAATCTAGCTTTTTGACAGTGAGTTAATTGAATACGAGAACAAAAATAATAAAAAAAGATGGATATTGCTGGATTCAGTTTTAAAATGTCGTCAATGCTCAAAAAGTGAGAATATTTTTTATAAGAAAACAAAAATAAAATGTAAAATTTATTAATCATTTGTAATAAATATAGTTGGATCGTTACACTGAAAATTAGGAGTGCATTATTTAATGCAACTGCTAACATAATTCGTTGAACTTTTGGAATTTAGCCAAAAACTTTGCCATGACCTAATATTCCAAAGCTTATATCCAGGGCAGTATTGAGATAACGCCAAAAATTTTAATAATTTATTCTATCATAAATTTTGTCTGCTTACATTTCGGCTTGAACTCATGTATGCCCAAAAACCGAACGCACTCACATTCAAAATTCTAATTTGAACATATATAATTCATAGTCAATGTTGAAAGGTACAAGAGCAGGTTTCGAAAATCCAAAATCCGAAATTTTTCGTTCAGACCAAAGGTCTTATTCAAAACGATATTGCAAACCAAAGGAATATCAGTTCTTCGAACAGGCATGCAAAGCAGGAACGTCATCCGAAAAATCTAAATAAACCAATCACGCCACAGCGCAAAGCTGATTTTCTACCCCGTCGAGCTAAGCAAAAAAGTCTGCGACAAGATGTAGCGAAAGGCGCTGCGCATCGGGCCAGGGTCCGCAGACATGAAAGTTTTACAAGCTCTCTTTCTTTCTCTGTCAATGGTTTCGATTAGGCGCGTATCATCCCAACCCACGAAACAGTTTATAAACCAACTTCCATTCGAAATACTGTTTGAATTATAGAACACGTTTAGGTACTCATAGAATCTTTTAGTTCGTGAACTAGTTATTCTTTGTTTTCGATGAAATTTCAATGTGAGCAAATTGCTGATTTGTACTTAGAACCTTTATTCTTTACGGAAATGATGTTTGTAGAGAATACTTGCAGTTTTAGCAAATCGAACTTTGTTCATCCCTTGGCTCTGTATTTATCTCACGTCAATAAGGTCATACATACCAGATTCATAGAATATGATGTGCTTTTTATACATCAACTTATCAGTATGTACATTATATTCCTCGCAAATGTCATAGCTCATAATAAAAACGGAACAATTCATTCATCTAGCCCTGCAAGATCAACATCAACCCTCGAAAGCTATATATCATACACAGCCGAAACTTTTCTTTCGCCAGCCACTTCATTTTATATACATATAAATAAAGGGGAGAGAAAATAGAACAAAAAAAAAGATAAAGAAGAAATGATCTACTGGTGTTTCCCTCGATTATCAACGACACTTATCTCGCCTCTCGCTAAGGATACATCAGAGGAATAAGGAGCAGGCGAAAAAAGGTAGAAACAGGAAAGAGGGAAAGGCTTCTTTATTTACTTTGCTAAGATACACAGACACTATGTCGAGAGAAATATAAGGTAAACGCGGACGAGAAGAAGAAGCAGCGGCGGCAAGAGCAGCAGCAGCAGCAGCAGCAACCCTAACCTCGAAATAAAAGCGAGTTTCGCGGACGCAACTTTCATTCTCTCTCTCTCTCTCTCTCTCTCTCTCTCTCTCTCTCTGCGCGCACCAGCAGGGAAACAAGTAAATATCAGCTTTCCTTGTGGGAAAGTTTACGGTTTCTCCAACGTATATATAGACCCCGAGCAGAAAAGGACTTTCTCCTGTATATGCATATCTCTCTCTCTCTCTCTGTGTATGTGTGTGTGTGTGTGTGCGTGCGTGTAGGGTATGTGTGTGAGAGCCTCGCGGCGTTTCTGCGGCACGTCGGTTGCTCTTCCAAGGCGAAATTTAAAGGGACGTCGTTTCGCTAAACTGTTCCCTCCAGCCCTTTTCATTTTCCGGCCGCTTGCGCTTTTAATCTTACGATTATTTCGTTGAGTTTGCCGTTTTGATTTTATTCCTCCCTCCTTCCCTTCTTCTCTCTTTTTTTATTGGTATTGCTATACAAATCGCTTTTTATCGTCTACTGGCCGTATCTTAATCTTTTGCAGGCTGAGCTTGATATGCAAATTAAAAAAAAAATTTGCTGTTTATCCCGCTTCTTCTGCCGAGGTACCTACACGTGGAGGTTTTATGACTTTATGGGAAGGAGGGGGGATGAGTGCGTTGTTTTCTTTTTCTTCTGGGAAAAAAATAAATGGTTTTTGTTTGCGGAAGCTTGGGTGGCTTTTTCGGTTTCTACTTTATTGTAAGTTTATAAACAGAATAAAATTTGTAAGTATAATTATTGATCTACTTATGCAATCTGAATAATTTTTTTTTTCTGTTAAATTAATATATTTTATTGTAAAAAGTACTGTATTCACAATTTCAATAAAATTAATTTCCGTCGAGAATTTAGGCATTTAGATTACGTACATTTTCCGTTTAGAGATATGTCTATATAAAAATTACTGGTTTTGCTGCACCAAGGTGTGATAGCTCGTAATCTTCCCATTGAAAAATCAGCCGATGGTAGGGTACAATGGACCGAGCTGGAGAACCGGGAATAATTTTATATTTTTTTTCCTCTGCCCCTTTTCACACCCTATGAGCCATTTTGCGATTAATGTCGGGACGACTGGATCTCCTCTTTTGCGCGTTCACTCGCTCGCATAGGCAAATGATGATTAATGGCCTCCGACGCGTCCACGAATCAACCGTGAAATTTTTTTTCATCTCAACGTCGCTACGAACTCTATGTATGTATATACGCAGAGCGAAATACTTCCGTTTTCCTTTTTTGCCACTTATTTTCTTTCGTATCGCATTTTCTTCCGTGGCCTGGGCTTATACATACACGCTAACATTGGCTTATACGAGCGAAGCGTTGATTTTATCGACTTCTTTTTATTCCTGCGGTTGGTTTAGTTTTTATCTCAGGAAGAGAAAATGTTTTGAATGAACGTCGAAGATCGTAGCTGATGATAACACTTGGAAAGGTTAGATTTTATCTTCGAGTCGTATAAAGCTAAATTTGTTTTTTTCGTCACTTTTCGGTGATTTTGTGAAACAGATGGTGGAGCGGGGCAATGATGATCACCTAAGCAGAAAAGGCTATCCATATTTTTATTCCATAATAAATTTTCATATATCTTAAAGTACGTACTGTTAATTTTAAGTATATGATATTCTTAGTTTAAATAAAAAGATTGCATTTGATGTCCATAAAGACAAATAACTTATGCTACCACATAAGACAAGCATAAATACACTCTTTTATGTTATTACCTTTTATTTTTCCCTGCAACATTTATGGGTGTATCCCAGTACCATGTGCTACCCCAGTACCAAAAATGTAACAGATTCACTGTTTCAAATTAGTTTATACATTCTTTTTAACTACGTTATAAAACTACGGCAAAGCTGCTTATAATAACTGAAATAATGTACATATTTACTATAGATAAATTTATGGGAAAAAGAAAAAAATACATTTAAGAGCGAAGAAAATAAAGTATAGAATTAAAAATGATCTTACATAGTTAAGGAGGAAGTTTTGTATATTTACCAACATATACCGATTCATTTTTTTTCTTCAATTTTTAATTTAAACATTTTTCCAATTGAGACCTAATGTATGATAGCCCACAGAATTGTGCTTAACTTGTAAAATGTTAAAATATTGAAAATTGAAGGACCGCGGTATGAAATGGTAAATGTTGGTAACCATACTCGACCAGCTCACCATTCATGATGTACATTGATATGCTATCAGCTCAATTTATTTGATTTATTGGCCTATACGAAACTTGTATATAATACAAGAGTAGATTGCATTCAATACGCGAACGATCAACTAGCCACTTCGTACTTTTCCATAAGTTTGTTTAAGAGAAAATAAGAAGCTACAATGTGTACGAAAAAAAAAAACAAGAATAATGTGAAGAAGAAGAAAGAAAGTGGCTATGAGAAAGAGAGAGGCTGACGCAAGAGGTTGGCCGGTCACCTCCCCTTTAAACAAGACACGGCGCGCCACGTCGCCTAAGCCGACTTTAAAGTTTCTGTTGTGTCAAGAAGTTTGACTGCGGATGGGTAAAAGGCGGCGCGCGAATTTTCGGGCTGCCGCCACCTGCTCGCGACACTGCACTATCCCCCCCGTTCACCCCTCATCTTGCATTTATCAGCGCAGCTTAATTATCCGAGTGTGTTTCCAGACGCCGGGACTATTAATTCGCGACTTCTAATTACGCTTTCAAGAAGCTTCTCTCTCTCTCTCTCCGCTTCCTCCTACTTTTCTGACGTGTTGCATATATATATATATATATTCGTATAGCCTGTGATCCGTTAAGTTTTTGCATAGGCACGCGCTCGTTTATTCATGAAAATTAAGGGATTTAGTTGGTATATATATGCGGACGCTGGACTATTAATCTGGTATTTCCAAGTTTCCAGTGTTGTTCTCCCAGAGAAATTATGAATTTTTAAGGGCGACTCGCGACTCCTGCCTATCGCGACTTTTTGCCTCCTTATCTCGCCAATGGTACTTTTTTCTTTTGATAGTGTACGCGGGGAGTTGGTGAATTCATCAAGTATGTGTAAGTGTGAGTGTGTGTAATTACATGCTGCAGTCCTTTGCTGCGGTGGAGTTATTTATTAATTAGTTGAAAAAGTACGTGACTAACTAATCTGTAGCTTTATCAGTGTATATGTTATTGTCTTTGTACTAACTTAGAAATAGTTTGCTCTTTAGTGCGTTGTAATTTTAATAGCTGCACTGGACGGAATAATGTTTTATATTTTATAAATTGTTATTTTCAATTCTTCGTTTTGTTTAAAATTGTTAGTAATGAAAGGTCAGTTAAATTTCTAAATATTGTATAGCAAGTTTTCAGAAACTGTATTAATAATGATAATGTCATTTATATTTTTCTATAAAAAGAATATAACTCTTTCTTATACTTCGGTTTCTTCTTGGTATATTTAATAATCATCTAACAACTTCATCAATATCAGTTTACCTCTATTCCCTATTAATTTTCTTGATTTTAAAATATTGAAAATTTATTCTACCACTGCAAAGCGGTCGGATCGGATTTTCCATTTTCCATGCCATTTAGACAACATTCCCTCTCATTAATTCAGTCTACACACCGGGAGCTCGGAAGCTCCCACTGTGATTTTCTAGCCTGAGAGTGCAAAATCGGTGCCAACAACTCGTAGCTCTTTGATCAAGCCAACAATAAAGCAACCGCAAAAGTGTAACAAACAGGGAGATTATATAGGCAGGAGGTATAGGAAAGAAAGCGCGATATTTCGAAATTGAAAATTCTTTGATCAAAGCATCCGAGCGAAAATAATAATAAAAGCGAGAAGCGGCGGCGGTGGTGGCGGCGGCAACGGCAGCGGTGGTGGTGGGCAAAGGAAAGGCAATTTTCATAGCCTCACGCATTTCACAAAAGAGCTGCCTGCTGCTGCATTCTCTCTACTCGGCTCCTCTTTCTCTCTTTATTAATAAAGCTTATCAAGAGTTGATAATTTAATAAAGCTCGCGCGCAGTCTGTTTTTTTGATGCCCACTCTCGTCTTTTTGCCTTGTATATAATAGCTCTGGCCGAGAGCTGCTTTTTTTAATCCCCCGGTTTTATAGATAATAGAAATCTTTTCATGACTGCGCACCTGCATCAGATATTCAATCTCCGCGCGCGCGCTGTCTTTACGGCGAAATTAGCCCTGCAATTATTGATTTCGTATACACACGCACCTCTTCCCCCACCGCTCGTTTTCTTTTCTCTCATCTTTAATTCTGCCGGGCAGAATTTCGCAGCCCCCGGCTCTCTTCGGTTATATCGCACTATATCTCTCTTCGTCTCTCTCTCTCTCTCTCTCACTCTCCTGCTCCTTCTTTTTGCTTAGATCGAAATTACAACCACGAATATCCTTGCGGCAATTTGTAGGCGGAGGGGGGTGAACGTTTAAATTTTAAATTTCCCGCGCTGCGTTGCTGGAAGTTCGCCTTCTCTCTCTCTTTCTCTCTCTCTCTCTCTCTCTCTCTCTCTTTCTTCGGGTCCCTAGTGAGATTTTGAAAGTTTCCGTTCGCTTCTTCCATGTCGTCCTTTCATTCCTTAGTCTCGTTGGCTTTTCAATTACTCGCTGGCCCACCCCACTCGCCCTCTCTCTTTCTCTTTCTCGCTCTCTTCTTTCTGCCACTACTGCGCGGTAATCTTCGAATTTTTCGACGTTTCTAATGTTTACCTACCGCTAACGCTTCGTTTTCCGCAAATTAATTTAGTTCCTTAGTCCCTGAGGAGCGTTTCAACTTTTTTACCCTTTATTCTACTGTAACCGAGAGTCACAGTTTTTTTGTCTTTATGCGAAGAAAGCTTTTTGTCTTGTTGCGACATGAGAAAATCACAGAGTTCGAATATGTGGATAAAAAATCTTAGCAAGTTTACAATCCCTACTATTTTAATGCTACTGTTTAGCATCGTCTTAAAGCATTGAATTTTTTTAATGCAATTAATAAAAATTTCTTACTATAATTCAATTTCAAAGTCATTAAAAAGCTTATTATTTTTAACTGTATAAATGTAAACATAAAATAATAAATATTCTGTTGAATAATTGAAATTTCTATTGAAAAAGTTGAATAACAATTCTATTGAATTTTAATAGAATTTCTGAGACAAGACACGTCTTGATGAACCATCAAGTATGGATTAGAGATATTATATTTCTAATTAATTAGAAATGCACTTTGATGCTAATTCTAATGGTATTGTATGTTGACTGACTCCAATATGGAATCTAAAACTTCACATTAGCCATGAATAAAAAATACCAAAAAAATCTAGGTCAAATAAACGTCATCCACGTTAAAGAAAGGAAAAATTTACTAAATCAATACAGCGTCTTTAAGATTCTTTCGATAAAAATGACTAAATCTCACACGCGTTCCCAAGATAAATCTTAGCAGAAGAGTAACGGAGAGAAGCCAGAAAGAGACAAGCATAAAACAATTTATGAATCAAGGTTGGACGAAGCAAAAAAATACTCGTAAAAAATGTAAAATTCAAAAGAAAAAAAAGAAGAAAGCTAGAAGGGGAGGAGAACTTTGGTCTCGTAAAACGGAAAAGGGTAGGTCATCGAGTATAAGCTCGCAGGTATCACTTACAGCTTCTTATATAGCCGAAGTTTCATATAGGCATTCGGGTCTAACCTCAATCGTATAATCCTATACGATCGCTCGTGAGTTGAACATCGTGGAGAGAAACGGACAAGAACAGTAAGGGTCTGCTTGCCGAGGAAAAAGTGGGGATGGGGCTGAAGGAATCGAAGCTGTCGCCCCTGCGAGCTCTTTAAACTTTAAGGATCTCGAGCCCGTACAGTCACGTGGACGAGCTCTTCATCTTTTACTCCAGACGGAATCATATTTTTGAAAAATATGGCTGAGTATTGCTTTTCAACTCTAGCGTTTCTTTAGTTCTGAAATTCTTGTTCTTTTGGTGGATGGTCAACTAGTTACAGCTTAATTTATGGTATAATTTACTAATAGCTATTCCAAAAAATTGAATCTTAAGGACGGTAGCGATGGTATTACAGGATCGATATTATAGAATTATCTTCATAAAAAATAACGTTAGCTTGATTTTGCCGGCGCGGTAACGGCGGCGGGAGCTGATTGGTTAATTTACTAAAGGAGGACGCCGACGAATGCGTAGAAAATAAATAAACCTAAATAAATGTACGAAAATTTTTTAATCTTTAGAGCTGATCAAAATATTAATATTGGAATAAAATTTAATCGGGGGAAATGCGCGGAAATATAAAAAAAATTCAAGTCAATTTTGTTAAAATGAGTGAAAAACTCAAGATTTCATCCGACATCTAGTATTAAAAATTAGAAAAAATCACTTTTTTTATATTTTCCACTTCATAGAGAAGACATTTTTTATTCAAATACTTCAGAGTTTAAGGATTCTTTGTGCTGAAGTCGATTTTATAGGATTCATGCCAAGTTTGACCATGGGCCGCTACCGGCGTCCTCCTTTAATTTTATTTGAAAATCTCAAATAATCATAGGTCAGCAAACGGAAAATAGCCTTAAGTAGATCAGCCCGAGTCCTGTAAGACGTAAGCTCAAGTAAGTTTGCGTTAACCTCGGTTTTTACATTTTCTGTGGGGGTTTCATTCATCCACCAATTTCTAAGTACACCATAGAAATTCTTCTCTACCTGATCCACTCGAAATCCAGTCCTTTTACATCCACGTCCGCAGTCCACATTTCCTTCTACTCGAATTATGGCTATCGAGATTCCTAAAAGAAGTTCCGCATACCATCCGATCGAACAAAAAACTGCTTCCTCTCTCGAAAAAAAAATCGAAACCCGCCCCACTGATGGAAGAAAGTCCTTAACGCGGTTGGGCGCCACTTGGTCATTCCCGTCTCGTAGCGGCGATCTGTAAAACGAGCAAGAGCGGCAGAATCGCGGCATGCGCGCTACGTTTTATTGTATTTACGCGCTCGAGTATATCTACGTGAAGGGGAGGAGAAAAAGGCCCCTCGTTGTTTACATTGGATTTTTATTCGCGGCGCGTCCCGAACCAACGCCATTAAAGCAGCCACATCGGCGCCACTGCCGCGACCGCGTCATACACTGAGCGGTTTTCCGATCGGCCGACGCATACCGCGTGTGCCCCGTGAGCCGCTAGTGTTGCTGGTCGCCCCCCGAATCGAGTGACGTTGACGTATCGCCGATGCGCCGCTCTAATCGGCTGAAATAGAATCGCCGCGGTGTCCGATCGATTCAGCCCTATCGTAATGGATCGGATGTGTGGCTGATTTTACAACTTTGAGGCTAAGTTGAACTGTTATGTTTAATGTTTGAAGAATAAACTACCCTCTATAGAGTAGGGGGTTATAATCAAGTATAATGGAGAGAGATAGATAGATAGATAGATATTCTTTTATTTGTATAAGTATACAAAAATGACATAACAATTGAATATAACAATACATTTCAGATAATAACTTTTACAATAATACGTTTTATCAGTCTTATAG
>UELU01143673.1:10475-30478 GCA_900490025.1 Megastigmus dorsalis | reverse complement strand
ACTTAGATCAGATTAAATGAACTTATATACGCTTATACACTATTGTAAACGTCAACATTCAAACTTATTCAACTTTATATAAATGTATACAATTATATATAAACAACTTCTATTCTAAGAATTTAACAGAATACCATCTAATCAAATAAAATTATATATAAGTTTATAAACTTATATACGAGCTTATACAAATATTTATGAAATGATATGTTCACATATAGTTATGACTTTTTATATAGAGACAAAATCCAGTCGTAATCATATACAAATAGGTACAAACGTATACAATCATTCATAATTAATATATAAATGTATATAATTGTATGAAAATTATTTTTACCCGGGCCCACTTTTCCCGGGTTAATTTTATTGGTATTAACTTAATAACCCTACCTATAGGTCTTTTTTGTCCTGCTCAAAACTACTTATTTGATTTCTTTTATTCCACGTAATTTCGTTAGTAAATAAAAGACATAAAAATTATTTTTGGTGATGAAATGATATGTTTTTGAAGAAATCGTTAAAATTATACAAAAATATTTTCAGATTTATTTAACCATTATTCACATAGTTTTATAGGCAAATACGATAACTACCCATAGGAAAGCTTAATTAAAGCGTACTGAAAAATGTCAGACCTTGAATTTACTCTGAAAAAGCTACTGTACTGGCTCCCAGAAACATACATTTTTATACCATCTACTGTAAAAAACTAAGCCTTGTATAAACTTTTGAAAATTGTAAAATCAATACATTGTTTACAGTATTATAATTCTTAACAACTCACTTTTGAAGTCAATAATGAAATTCCAATATTATGTCCTATAAACCGAAAAAATATTCAAAAAGTTCCGCTCAATTGCGTCAAACAAAGGAGTCCCACAGAGCAGCGTACTCAGTCCTCTACTATAGATTCTATGTGTTTCAATCATCACGGAAAACATTTGGAAAAGCGTCTATGCCTCCCAATTCGTTGATGATCTAGCCGTTTACTTAAAGTTATCGTTAATAAAAAAAGGCAAAAGAATACTGCAAAACGCCATAGAAAAAAATAAGTAATAATCTCTACCGTTAGGTTTCGACTTAATTCCAAGCCAAACGAAAGTGATTCATTTAAATTAAAAAAAGTACTGCCAGACAGCATTGAAATTAAAGTAGGTGACTGCATAATTGAAAGAGTCGAATCTACCCGTTTTTAGGCATTATCTTTGACTACAAATCATCATTCACAGCTCATACCGAACTTTAGTTACCAAAAAACTCACGCTGCCAGATTAGAAAGAGTACAATGTTTGGCTATTAGAGTATCTTACGATTATCCTAGAATCAAAATTGGTATTCTTAAAAGGGCGTGTTAAGTATTTATGTAACTGTTTTATTATCAATATTCTGTCGAACAAAACTTGCCTTAAAATCAAAAAACTCTATCACAACAGTAAACAAATTCACATTCAATCTACTTCATCTGTAATGGAATATATTTCTCAACTTGATTCTTATAGCAATTAAATATATATATACGCGATTATTTCACGTTAATTACCTCCATTCCTATTTGTACCGGTTTCAATAACAAATTTAAGAGATCTAGTAATATAAATAAAACGTTTGATAGATTTTTTGAAAAAATACACTCTCTATATACACTAATGGAATTAAACCATCAGATGTTGAATATGTAGGTTCAGCTTGCCTATGTCCTGAATTAAATACTCATATAATCAATTCAGTAAATTCAAATACCTCGGTCTATAGAGCAGAGTGTATTGTACCAAACACAGCCTTTGACTTAGCTCTAAAAAATTGCAATCGAAATATTACAATTTTTTTTTATTCCAACAGTATATTTGATTCACTACAGTCCACCAATGTTGAGTGTGAAAGTAAATCTATATATTATTAAAATTAAAAAGAAATAAAACGAATTTATGACAAAAAAAACCTATCAATTTATATTGTATTCCTGCGTACATCGGAATTAAAGGCAACGAGTATTTAATAAATGTTATTCTATCTCATTGTAATGTTAGTATTTTTACTTGTACATATAGTATGATTCGTTAATCCGGAAGAATGCGTAATATATTAATTTTATGATCAAACATCTATATTTTTCTATTAAAATTGTATATTTATAGTTATCATTAAGCAGGATGTAAGAAAAACTAATTTAGATCAATACTAGAATTATGGATGAACTGTATAATTCAATTTATATAAATGTACCAAATCTTGTAAAAATTTATTAGAAACGAAAGTTTTGTGAAACTGTTTTTTAATAAAAATACTAAACTATTCCTTAACCAATGCCAGTAGTATTCAATTCAATCATTTCTGACTTTTATTTTTAGTCGATATGTTTATGACATACCATAATATGAAAAAAATATCACGAACGTATTAAAGGTAAGTGAACCAAGAGAAATTATCTTTACTAATGCTTTTATAGTAGGAGATTTGATTAAATTGATATGATAGCTATGAAACTGTACTCTATTTATATTTCCAAAATAAAATCTAAAAGTGTTCCTATATATATATATTTTGTAAAGAGAATATTACTTAATATTAAATAATACACGATAGAAGAGCTAGCAAAAAAACTTTTCCTTTCAATTTGGTTTTATTTACTTTTAAGACTTTTAGGGTGAGTGTTTATTTAATCGTTAACGAAGTGAAACATTTTTGTTTTAAAACTTATATAAGTATGTGCTTAACAACGTATCAATATCATATACCCATTGTTACAGTCCTGATCAACAGATCGAATCTTATAATTGAAAAGAATATGATTTATTAATCCTTGCAACAATAAATTCTTCTCCGAACGTTACATCTTTAAATGAGTATTAATAAACCCGACACACTACCCACTACTATTTAAGCATGCCCACCAATGTATTAGGAACAAGTTTTGAGTAAAGTAATGAGAGCTCGCACCGCGGTTGAGAGGATGACAGTCCCCGAAAGAAAACTAATTCGAACAATCCTTGTGCTTTCTGTTTCAAACTCAGGCTGGAATCGCCTGCAGGTAGTGAAGATCGAGGACATCCTGGCGTCCAACAAGCGCCGGCGGCGCCGTCGCCGAGGCAGACCCTCGACCAGCCTGAATCCAAGCGGACCGAACGAAGATGACGATCCCGATCTGCCGCAACAGTTTCGCTGCCCGAGGTGTCCCAGTCGATTTTCTTACGAGCGCGGGCTCCAGCAGCATCTTAAGTATGCTTGTTATCAGAGGCCAAGGTTCCAGTGTCCCTATTGCGTGTACAAATCCAAGTACAGGTACAATGCGTACAATCACATCAGGCACACGCACAGCGGCCTCGATGTCTACTGTATCGATTTGAAGGATGAACAAAACGACGATAAAACGACCGACTAGATCCGTTCTATCGAGAAATGAGCAAGATGTTTTCTTATCAGAGAATCTTATGTGAAATGGTATTGACTATTATTGTTTTCGATATAATATTGTTTTCGCTGGAATATTTATTAAAAAATTTAATCAAGTATTATCCCACATAGTCTCCTGCATACATAAATTATAAAATGTGTTTAACGATATGATGATGTGGCGATAGTATAGATGTAAAAAACTCCGAGTCGCGGATATTTCTTCACTATTTGATTTTCTAATCATTATTAATAATCGATCGGCACAGTATATTAACTATAATAGTGATAATTATTTTTCCGTTTTGTATATATAATCTAATGAGTTCGTTAACTTTCGATACTGCATATATTGCGAATGCAGGCTATTGATATCTAAGTTTTATTACGGAATTTTATTTTATAAAAATAGGGTTCTAATGTATATTATATTAATTAATGCATAATAAAGTACATAATTATGAAAAATCCATGTGTTTAATTTTATTTTAGAAAATATTATACCAAGAGTAATCAATTGTTATGAGCTCATAAACATGATAAAAAGTAACAAAAACTTTCATGAGCATATATATGTAATTAGATGATTTTTTTATACTATTATTTTTAATACTAAACCTTAAATTTAATCAAAAGTTCAAAAATTAGTATAGCAATACTTTTCTATAATTTAATCATACATCAAGAAATAAATAATGGCCATTTTATTTCAAAAATTTATATTATTTCTATTGAGTCAACTTTTCTACAATTTCTAGTTTAGCGTATATTTGGTCGAGAATAATAGATACACTAATGCTATTTTTAATCCATTAACATACCAGCTATTTTATAAAATTCCAGAAATTAGTATTTAATCCACTATTATAAAAATAAAACAATATTATCGATCAATGTGGATAAAATTCTTTATGCCCCAAATGAGGTATCAGCGGAGTAGCTTAAGGAAACTTGGTAATATACACTTTCATTCGTCTTGTCTCACAACTTAATTCCATCATTCTTAAGAACAATTATAAATTGTTTTTCTCTAAAATATAAGTTATGCTTAAAAAAATCTTTATTCGTTTTTTCAAACATTGCCTCTTCTTAAGTTTAAACGCATATTAATCAACTACATTTTATTTCTGTTCCAGGAATCAAGAACCAAGGCAAAAATTTCTACTGCGCCAACTGTCCAGCTGCATTTAAGCGCAAATCCTGTTTCTCTCGACATCTGCGGTATGAATGCAGGCAGTCACCGAGATTTCAGTGTCCCTATTGTAATTATCGTAGCAAGAAAACGTCCGATGTCAATAGACATGTACGTTACTTGCACTTGAACCAGCCAATTTATTACATCGACTTGTGTGCCAGTCAATCGAATTGACACGTTTTGATGGGAAAAAATTCATTTAAAAATAGTTGATGTAAAAAGTTGTATAAGCGTAAATACAACATGAAAGTGAAAGGACGAAATGTAAAAATTTCTTATCTAAATAATTTTTTTAAATACAGTACCGATGTTATATAAATTAAAATATAGATCTACATTCTGTTGACGGTCAAAAACCGACCGATGTTTTAGAAAAAAATAAAAAATATATACTTTTATTAAGGCTGTTTATTAAATTAATTTAGCATATCCATTTACAAAACTTTATTGTAATTTCTCTGTAGATAATTTCGACAAGATGCATTTGCTCTGTTCTTGAGGATACCTATGATATCTTCTTCAAAACCAGACTACTTCATTTGGTTTAATTGTTTTTGTTGCACAAGTAGTAGTTTGTATGCAAATCAATGTAATATATAGTTAATAAATGATAATTTATAAATTATATTTCAACATAAAATGACCACACGAATGTTTTTTTTTATGATTTTAGTAAAGACGTTTGATAGTTTATACGTTTCCAATGTACCACTAACAAGGTGATACATCACAACATGTATATGATAAGTACTCGATCTACCCTACGATGGCGTCTATGTTCAATAGCTAGAAAATTTAAATTGGTTCCTACAAGTCGCAAAATTTGGCTTTATTGTTAAAAAATTTATGAAGCGTTATGAATAAGCAAAAGTGCAGAATATTTTTATTAGTAGCTTACGAGCCTTTGAAATACATATTACTAAGTATTTATCATCTTTCATCATAAATCAACAAACACTTATCTCTGTTAGTTTAAAATTATTACACATTGCATGCAATCACCGAAACACTTCCCTACAATCTGCGATTCCATTAATTTGACATTTCCTTTCAGATTGGGAACTCTTACAGTTTGCCGACGTGAGCCAATTGGATTTGAACTTGGACTCGAACCCAAATCAATCATCCCAAGACCCCTTAAAACTCGGTGCGAAGAATCACAAAAAAAGGCGGAGAACAATCAAACCTTCACCGTGTCCAAATTGCTCGAGTGTCTTTAATCGCTCCGACAATCTGAAGCAACATCTTAAATATTCCTGCAATCGAAAACCTAGATTTTCTTGCTACTACTGTGATTACAAGGGCAAGCGAACCTGCGAAATTTACGCGCATGTTCGTTCGAAGCATACGGGCTCGGAAGTCGGATGCATAGATCTTGAAAACTCGAGTTGCTTTCTTACACCACATATGAAATAAAGAACGATGAATATCTCTTTATCTCTATTTTTCTAAGCCCTAACAAAACATACGTGAAAAATTTTTGTTATATATTTTAGTTTTGCTATTTTCGTAACGTAAGCTCATTTGTAATAATATAATGCTGGTAAAGTTCGTAGATAGTCACTTTTTCAAAGGTGTAGAATCGATCAATTCAAACAAATAATTAAACTTTTTATTAACTGGTCAACTTTTCGTCTTTTTAACCCAACTTTTTATACAGATGATTTAGTATTAAATAGTAATTTAATTAACAGCAGCATTCCAATTAACAATGTTAATGTTAACAATGAAAATAATAATGAAAATTATAATAAAGAGAAATGATTGATTAATCCTTCCAACGTTGACATTCCACAGTATGCTAGAGATGTTGTATGTCTGAGTAAAAATTTCAACTTTAAGCCTACATTAGATAAAAGAATATTATTTGAATTTTTGAATGATAAAAAAATAGCATTGACTAGCATAAGCCAAAATCTATCTTTTCACTCTCTCTCACTCCGAATTATTCCAATAAATACCCCTTCTCCGCAACCGCACTGTGATTAAAAATCAGTCCAGTGCCAGAAGCCGCATTATAATCATCTCACTGGAAAAGTGAGCAGAAAATAAAAGATAGGAGATGTGAGTTCTATATATACATTAAAACTTTTTTTATCAGATTGTTCTCAAACATTATATAAATATTTTCTGCCTTTTTTTGATTAATCATAGACAGCTTGGTACAGTTGTGTGACATAAATGACATGTTGATCACATTAGTGAATATGGCTAATTAATACTTTTAGGGTGAGTTTTTGTCTATATCCATGAGTTGATTATATGCTTTTGTGTGTGTGTGCATCTCAATAATAAAAAATCTTTCTGTGCACTTGTGATTCATAGTCCTGAAGAGGGACATAGTTCAGTAAACGTCCGAAACATCGGCCAGTTAATAAAAAGTTTGATTATTTGTTCGAATTGATCGATTCCCCACTTTTGAATAAGCTAATTTGTATTTAAATTTGGATTATTATAACATTACATTTAAAATACAAAGACCTGAAAATACATACAGTGAGTACAGTTAATGTCTTCTAGGGACAAGGCATGCAGTACTGCCACCAAATGCCACTGAACGGCAGCCCTCATTCGATGTCATAAATTTGTAATATCATGTATGGAACTATTGCGAAGAATATGTTCTACGATTATCGATTAATATTTAGGCTGATTTCAGTTATTTAATTATTTAAACAGATAATAGAATGTGTACAATGTAAATATTATTTTCTGTAAATTATATTATTTTTTGTCGACTAATAAAACTGTGGAATAATTTGAAGTTTTGGTTGCCAGAAAAGTCTTCACAAAGTATACATCCGACATCTTACACAAACAACAATTCAAGCACAGAATGATACTTAATTTGATATATTAACCTTGCATGACGTTGGCAGAAACAATTCTTTCCTCGAATACGTCACAATTAAAGACTTTACATTACTTTCTTCCAGACTGGAATGGCGTACAATTTGCTGATGTAAACCAATTGGACTCGAAAGCGGAGTTGAGCGTTGAATCGAACCAGCACTCTCCGACTAACGATCCCCTAAACACTCGCGAAAATAACAAAGGTAAGAAAGTAGTTTTATTATATTTATAAAACTTTTTTCAAATATTTCACTATTTACATATCTACATTTATCATACTTACACTGTATCATACTTAGAGAGTGCCTAATTGTTCATCAAGAATTATATGCTCCACAAATACCGCAAGACAAAACATTTTCAACCACACTTATATTTCGTGAAATGATTGATGTGAATTATACAAAAGTAACACCGCATATACCTTCTGTTCTAGACTGGGCACCATTTTCTTTTGTAGAAGTTAATCCTCCTAATCAGAAGAAGCGCAAAAGTCACACCGCTCTCACAGATATACAACAATCGAACACGTCGAAAACATTAAATGCCGAAAAATTTCCCTGCCCAAATTGCAAAAGTGTCTACAATCGCTACGACAACCTCACTCAGCACTTGAAGTACGTGTGCAACCAGAAGCCGCGATTCGCTTGTCCATACTGCAAATACGTCACCAAACGTACTTTTAGCGTTTATGGTCACGTGAGAAGTAAACATCCAAACGCAAAAGTTGGCTATGTAGATGTAGATGATCCAAAGAATATTATAGAACCGCAGTCGTATTAAGACTAAGCTCTATGTAATGTTTTTTCAAGAGGTGTAAATTTCAAAGAACCTGTTTATTTAGAAAAATGAATTTGAACCTGCCCTGCTTTGAAATTTAAGTTAATCGGTTTGAATTTTCCGAAACATTAATTAGAAAATAATATAGAACTAAAGTGGCTAGATCTATCACCAAAGAACCCATCAATTAAATATTGATTTTCTTTTTCTAATCATTTGCAGTGCTTCCGAGGCTTTCTTTACATTTACTTCATTAATTAATTATAATATATTCCGATGTGAAATTTCACGCTTTTTCAGAATCCGTAGTCGGAATTACGATTTAACCTCAAGAAAAAAAATATGGCCGATTTATACATAAAAAACGTGAAAAATTTCGAAAAAAATTTTTCTGGATTTTTTCGCAATGATACCGCATAAGTATCCCCTTATAATTATGATCAGAGGTGATCATGGCAGTTGAAGTTTTACAGAAAATTTTTATATTAATGTTACACAACCCTGATTTTCCAAAATGGTGGCTGAAACAAAATTTGTGTACATAAATATTACACTCTTTTTTGCCAAAATAAAGGATAAAATTATTTTTTCTCGAAAACTATAGACCTTCGCAAAAAGTTTTTAAGAACAAAAATGACTTAGAATTAGTCAAGGAATATTCTCAAATGAATTCAGAATTTTTTTAGACACTTTTGAAAAATTGGATTTCCCGAATTTTTCAGAAAATAAAAAATTGTCTCTGAAAATTCTGAAAAAATTTGAGAGTGTTCCTTGACTAATTCTAAGACATTTTTGTTCTTGTGAACTTTTTGCTAAAGTCAATAGTTTTCGAGAATAAAATTGATGAAGTTTAAACAAAAAAATATTGTTTCAGCCGCCATTTTGTAAAAATAGGGTTATTTAACATTAATATAAAAATTTCCTGTCAAACTTCAACTGCCATGATCAATTCTGATCATAATTATAAGGGGATACCTTTGCGGTATCATTGTGAAAAAATATCCAGAAAAAATTTTTTCCAATATTTTCACGTTTTTTATGTTTAAATCGGCCATATTTTTTTCTTGAGGTTAAATCGTAATTCTGATTACGGATTCTGAAAGAGCGTGAAATTTTACATTGGAATATATGAAAACAGAATTTTTTTCAAAGCAGGCAACATAAGAAATAATCACGTTGAAAACTTACTCAAAATTTGAGCCGTTTGAGCGTTAATGGGTTAAGAGTATTGTCAACATGTTTTGAAAGCCTCTAAAATTCCGCAATTGATTTGAATAAAAAGATGTAAAATTTTAACTAATACATTACATTGGAATGATAGACTCAAATATACTAAGAAAAGTGGGGCTCAAATAGGATTTTTATTTAAAGGTTTTTATCTATTAAAAGAATATTGTAATATTCCATTAATAAGTAGTTTTCAAATTCAAGGTTTAACTAACTATAACAATAAAAAGATAATAGGTATTGCTGTCTAGGAGATATCATTTTATAAATGTAGTGTAATATTCAGACGATTTATTATTATTCTTTTCTAGAACTTATGTTTCAGCCATATGTTCATATGTTAAAAGTACTGATAGGTACATTCTATCTTTTTTTTTTTTAATATTATTTAACATCGCTCTATTTATGCTCCCACTCGGTGCTAATCAGCGACGAAATTCTACGGTGTGATTACGCGCCGATTGCTCTGCTGACCGAGGTACTGTAGAATTTTTTTTTACTTATGAACATTGCTAGAAAACTTTAAGAATATGCAGATTAACTTGTAAATAATAGAAGCTTGTCAAACAAAGTTTGATCGACATTAACCTGATATCTTTATTACGTTGATTACACGAAATGTTAATTTAAAAAAGTACTTTTAACACTTTTGCAATATTAGCCATGATTTTTTTATCTTAATCTTATGTAATAATAACTATGTACCGTTAATATTGTTAGAAATTTCTTTTATTCGTGTTAGACTTTATATACTTTTTTCATTTATAAAAATTTGAAGATTTGACTAGAGACAAAGAATGTTTTCAAATGTGTTGATAGAATATTTTTTATTAATTTGTACTTTCTATTTTATATACACACATATCTACGATACTATCGATGTTTACCATATCATTGAAGTGTACAAGAAACATATATCTTTTGTTTATTATAACTCGATAATAAATGGATTTTATATGAGGGATTGAACTAATATTAAGTATTCTATTAGGAGTAAATTAATCATAAGTACCTGGCGCCATTATTTATCTTACTACCCTAGAGTAGATTAATGTGCAATATTTTAAGACTGACCCACTGTTTTGTCTTCCTTATAAATTTATAATAGTGCAATAAATACAATAACATATTAGTTATAAGCAATCCATGTGATTTTCTACTTCGTTCTAAGTACCTTTTTGGCAATATGTAATAATAATGTATTAGAAGTAATAATTTATTAAACCTTAGAGTACCAACTAGCGGCTTAAGTCATAATCGTTATGTACAGTGTTCGTAGGTTATGACTTCTGGAGGTGAAAATTTTTTACAGCCCTTGGGGAATGATATCGATGGACTTAACCAATGTTTTTGATAATTCTTTTTCCACAGTAGTTTTCCTACTATTGAAGTAAAACTACTGTTTTTATTTTTTAAGGCTCAAGAAATGCTCAAGAAATATTTGTAAAAATAATTTTTTGATAATTTTGGTAATATTAGCATTGTAGCATACCGTATCCGAACCGGAATAACACCTGTAAAGATCATGGTTCGGTCCTACGTAGGGAATCTCAGAGAGCTCATTTCGTTGTAAATAATAAGCTTTAATAAAAAATTATAAGAATTTTTAAAATGCCGGTACTCTAAGGGTTAATACGTATAGTCTACATATTTATTTCTACATTCTCGAACATGTGGGTACGTACTCTGCAGAGTCACTCAATCATAAACACATATAATATATATGCACATATATTATAGATATATTTACACTAAATTCTACGAGTTAATTGTACGCCATTTTCTTGGCACCAAAGTAATTGTAAAACGGAAAAATCAATAAAAAGATATCTCTCTTACGACTTTGTAACAAATTTTTTCTTTGTTTTATTAATTCAAAAAACACGATCGCCTTAAATATAAAGGATGATCGGAACAAGTACTACTTATTTGTTTTCTTGATGATGATATACTAACATTTAATAATTAATTTTAATGCTTGTTTGAAGAACCATCCCGTGCTAACACTGAAATCAATTTTTAGGTTTTCTGGACCCACTCGTGCAGAACTTCAAACCACTGCTGCTACCGCGACCCGATAACATTAATTACTCGAGACAACGTTACAAACAGTCCGCCAGCAATCAGTGTAACCAGTGTGGTAAGTTTTACGCTCACGCGACTACGCTCAAGCGCCATCTTAAGTACGAGTGTAACAAGCCACCTCGATTCTGCTGTTCGTACTGTCCTCAACGTTGTAAGCATAAAAACGACATCAAGAGTCACATTGTGCGCTGCCACAAGGGCCAAAATATCAGTTTCTTTGTACTATAATCAGGAAGAGTAAAGAGATTTTTCTATAAGGGGATGCCGGATACCAACAGGTGGGTTCCGCAGAAAAATCCGGAGAACTAAGTATAAATTTAATCTTGCAGTGTAAAGTATTTGGCTTTCTATTAATTAGTGATCTATTCAGAAGGTGAAACGATTTCTGACTGCTTAATCTAACATTTCCCATTATAATATTAAATTTACTTAGTTTTCCGGAATTTTCTGCGTTATCCCCAATATAGTTATGATTTTTTTATCGTTTCCCAAAGTTTCTGCTGATCGGTCAATTTGCTTAGGAGAAAACATTGATCGTGTGAAGGTGTTACGTAGGAATCCACCTGTCGCTATCCGAAGTCTCCTTAAATCATAATCTAATTAGGGTAAATTTTTAGATACGGACTAAATAATTTTTATTTTATTTTAAAAAAAAATTTATTAAAAGCTTATTTTAGTAAATCAAAAGAATCATGCACTTTTAAGAAAAGGTTGAAAAATAAAAATCAATTTTTTATTAATGAAACTAAGCAAAATGAAAACTATACACACTAACTGGGACATTTACCCTGCTATGATTTAGTAAATAGTGTCACGGAACGTGACCAACTGCAACACAAGAATAGATTTCGAAATATTATTTTAAAATATTTAAAAATTTGTGAAACTTATTTAGAAATTAATTAAAGAATCTTAGTTCCACTCTGCACTCATTTTGCTTCCTAAAAATTAGTTTTGTAAATAAAAATTTTATTTTAATAAATTATTTAATTTATAATGAAAAACTTATCTGATAATTACAGATATGCTATAGGCTCTTTGGAAGTACTTCATAATAATAACCATTGTTTGATTTTGTTGAGAAAGTATATTTTAAGCAACGAAAAAATTAATGGTCAAAAAGATGTGTTATAGAAAGAGTGATAATTTAAGGAATACCAAAATAGAAGAAATCGTCAATGTAAATAGTATATTTAGCGACAAAGACAGAAAGTAGAAGTTTTATACACTGTGTGTATATGAATCCGAGGCGCAGCCGAGCATGCAGTGCAGCAACTTGTATTTTCTGCTCGTGTCGCGTATACTTTTTTTCTTTATCCCTGGTCGAAAGCGCGTAGCCGAGATAAGTAAAATGCCTGGAATAATTTAAAATCTTCCATCTTAAACTGCACTACGAACGGACACCTCTGGTCAGCTTCTCCAATCGAGCAGCGCAGTGCAGAAAACAACGACCGTATCTAACTTCAGGGCGCGGGCGCGTAGATGATAGTTCGACAGCCGCCGACATTGACATGCACAAGCGGAGTGAGAGCTTATGTGGTCGGAGGTGGCTGTCGACAAAACATGCACAAGCATATTTTCATATTTTTCAGATAAAAAAACATTTTGAATTTATAAAAAAAAAGAGAACTACAAATCTATTTGTTTGTTATCGATCTTTATTAACTAGTTTCATGATCTATTATTAATTTGGCTTCTGCCTCAAAATCTCTAATGACTTTTTCCTCGTCGGTAATACACTCATCATCGGATAAATTTAGTACTGATGTCATTTTATTTAAATAAAAAGATGTAAGAATCCAAAGAAGCATGTTAGTAGACTCAATATGCCAGTGCAAACAAAATCAATATGTTTTTGTTTTATACTTTTTCTGCACTGCGGTCTACGTTCTCAGTTCCGCCACCATGTGGCTCGCGTGACTTCCTTACAGTGCAGCAAAATGTTGTTTTCTGCTGTGAAATCGATGCGGAAAATACGCACTTTCGACCGAGGGATGAAGAAAACATTTTTTGTATCTGCGTGATTAATTGTTATATTGTTTATAAATAAATTAAAAAAAAAATCTCATATTCCTTCACATGGACATGTGTCTTAGATTGACTAATCGGTGTTACTGCAAGTTGTATAAAAATATTATTAATATTATTAATATTTACGTATAAGATGATCTGTTACTTATATTTATTTATAATATTAGTGTAAGCGCCAAAGTTGAAATTGTACAAATTTTACTCTTATAATGTGTTAATTCAATGTAATATACATTTTCGATTGTAGATATCAAGAAAGAAAAATAAAATTGTGGTTTTTCTAAATTTTAATTTCACTTACTGCCTCTATGAATATCAAACATTTGCCGACATTTTAGCAGATCGAGTGGTGCGCACGAGTAGACAGATTTAACTGGAACCAATATTTTAATATTACCAAATTTAGAAAGAAACAAAACCATTTCCGCTGATTTTAATTACGTTTACTTCGTTTCTTTTTCCCCAATAATCACTCTACCTGCTAAAATTCCACTGCAATCAGCCTATCATTAGATCCCACACTTTTATCACAGCGAATATCATTGCTACAAGCATAATCATAAAGATTTATCCGTAAGACACCAGCTCGTATCCAACTAACGCAAAACGTCTTCCCTCTTTCAGGTCAATACTACGCTCAACTGGAGACTTACTCGTCTGGCTACGGTGATCTCTACGTATCCAAAGACAAAAACGTCTGCCAACAATGCGGCAAATCTTACAAACGTCCCAGCACACTGCAGCGCCATCTGGATTACGAGTGTGGGAAACCCGCGCGTTTCTGTTGCGCCTACTGTTCGTATCGCTGCAAACGCAGGGACACCTTAAAAATTCACACGGCCACCTGCCGTAACAAGCGGAAAATCAACGATGGGACAGCTTATGTCACACCTTGACTTACGAGAAAATCTGGTGTCTAATGATACGCGTTGCGTGAGTTCCTTTTTTTTAAAAGAGTAACTCTTGACAGCGGAGTCTTGAGACTTGTAACGACCTTAAAGCTAGAAGTGTCGAACTGATGGTATCTACTTTTTTCGTTTTAAGGGCGTTCACTGCCTGTCGTGGTGCTCGACTCGGCATTAAATTAGAAAACTTGTTTTCTAAGATATTACACAGCGTTATCTAATATGAATTTTTTCCTCGCGATTCGTATTGTTATTTTACATTATGTGCTTAGTTATTTTAAATTTCTTAAGAACACTTTGTTTACCATTGAACGAAATGTCTCTGGCCATGGGTTCTCAGTATAGACTTTCAATGCTAAAATATGTAATTTAGAGGCTCTATATATCCAAATTTCAGGCCGCTTGGGGGTCCCAGCCTTTAACCATATATAAAGAATACCTTATTAAATAATACATACTAATTTTCAAAGATTTTCTAAGAAATCGATGTATGTGGTGAACGTCCTTAAGTAGACTCAAATGCCCTAATATAGGATCATTGCGAATCTATATTTTCTTAAATATTAACAATGATATCAGGAATAGAATTTATATGTGACATTTTTCTGAATTAGACCACATTGTATCTAGTATAGAATCAGGCTTTTGTTGCTTTATTTTAGTAGAAAATAATGAAAATAATTAAAATGAAAATCTTTAAATAATATTTTCTCTAGGGAAGTACTAGTCTAAATAAATAAACAAACATTTTCTTAGTCATTTTCTATTAATTAATACGACAAACAGATTTTCAATCTAAGTATTTCTCTAACGCTTGACGGTCTCACACTACTGAATTGGGCTCAACAGTTCAAAAAGTTAAAAAAGTTTGAAATCGGTTTCAAACAAATTAAATTTTAATTATTCTTTTCAGTTGTAAGAATTGGGCTCAACAGAGTTATTCTGCGTGCATAGCCTAATATTTTTGTTATAAAAACATGTGCAACTCCTTAGACTGATGGCGGCACTAATTTAAATGCCGAGGTGAATAGTCGCATGATGCAATAAGCATCTTTTATACCTTTCCTGGTTTTTCGCAATTTTCTCTGTTGAGCCCAATTCTATAGCGAATTTTCGCAGTTTCTACCAAATTTCAGAATATTTCATTCAGTACGCGAGGAGAAAAGTATGAAACCCCCATTTTAATGAAGAATTTCAGATGCAGAGAAGACATTCTTTTTGCTAAGACTTTTAATCTGTAAGATTATAAAATGTATTTAAAAAAACTACGAAATTCGTTTTAACCATTTTCTTCAGGGTATTTTTAGACTGGTCTATAATCAGTGTAGTTTAGTGGATCATAGTCATAAATCACTGTATTAAAAATACCGAATAAGATAATCCTTTACATTTTTCAATATGAATCGCTTCTAATGTCCACATACTTTTTCATAGAGCACTTTTCTGTATATGACCTAGCACATTTATATAAATTTTCAAGCGTATCTCGAAAATAGTCGTAAGACATAAAATGTAGAGTTTATATGTAGGAAAAGTGACGATCCCTGCGAACCAATAAATTCACTTTTATTTAAAAGACCGAAGTTTTGGAAGCTTTATTAAATTTATTAACGTTCAATAACTTTTCTTTTTTTAAATATTTTAAATAAAAGTAAATTTATTGGTTCATAAGGATCGTCACCTTTCCTGCACAAATTTTCATCCACGAACGTTACCTCCTAATGATTAAAAAATGTAGAGATTGGACACCCCTGTGTCTGAATACTTTTCATGATAATTGTCGAATGTCGAAACATTAGGACCATTCAATCACGAACATGTGTTTAACTACTAGGTCACTTACTTTAATACATGTGCGAATGATCACAGATGATATTAGTTGTTTTTTTATGGTGAATATAACTGTACTGTCCAGTATATTGCATAGAATCTTGCTGGCTTTACCGTGAGTTCACTGATGCGTGTGTATAGTAATTTGTTTAAATTCTATTTAGATACTGATAATAATAAACTTGCACTATTAAGAGTATGTGCTATAACCGGAATGATCCCTACCTTACCGGTTTTTACATTTATCGAATTATATGTTGGTAGAGATTAATTTTTGTAAAAAACTCTCAGTCACCATCTCGGTAATAAACATTACGTGATTCAAGTTTCATGAAATTTAATCCACAAATTATGGCAAAAATTTTTGTTCTAAAAAATTACGGAGATAAAAATCGCTGTGAATTACCAACGATATTTTCAAGAACAAAATCTTTGCACATTGTGGATGGAATTTCATGAAACTTGAACCACGAATAATTATTCTATTACCGAGGTGGTGACAGAGAATTTTTTCTAAAAATTAATCTATACATTTTTATCTATGGTTAAATGCAAGAACCGATAAATCTTTCCAACCATATCACATTCCCTTAAAAGAATATTAATTTTTTTTTGTTAACTAATTCATATTACAGGTTATATTTTATCTTTCATGTAAATAATTTCTTTCATCTAGATATATAATATAAAGAAATATTGTATTATGTTAAAAAAACTTATTTGACCTTGATGGTTGAAAATAAACCAAAATTTTATTATAATTGATGTTTATAGTTTTATTTGGTCCTATTGTTCCCAAGCTGTGAGCAAAGATGCTCATGAGAATATATATCCAAAAAAGAATGTTCATTTACTTATTTTTAATATCTACATACAACAAAGGAAATATTAATATTAATTATAAATTATAATAATTAAATCTTCATTTTCATTATAATGGATTTTAGATTGATTTTTTCTAAATAAAAATTTCTTATAATTTAGCGCAATGTTGTTTTTAAGTAAATGATCCATAATATACCTATATCTTCCAAAACTTTGATTTCGTCAAATTAAAATTTTTGTCTATTGATATTTATGAAGACTGTCCACCAAAGATTTGGAGATTTAAAAATAATCTTATTAAACAATTTTTTATATTAAAAATAAGAATTTTATAAAAAAAATTGATACTGATTATTTGTTAGTAAATATTGTCCAATATTTTTGAAGACTTGAATGAATATTTATTAAAAATTCTGAAAAAAGGTTTAATAAATATATTATTATTAAAGAATATAAGAATGCAAATTATTAGGTTCGTAACATTATTTATCCTTTATTTCTTTTTAGCTCTTCGTATTGAAGAACTTATAACATTTTTTAAATGGTTTAATCAATTAATGACCGCAGGGCTATCGCACGCTTATAAGCTATTACACGTTTATAATTCGATTTTGTTTGCACAGTTTAAGTATAAAAAATACTGATGAATATTGTTAAACAATGTTTAATAATTTTTAGAACAATTAATTGCTATTTTCGCGTACTTCGGTCATTAAGTGGTAAGCGTTCAACAACTGGGCTATTACTCTACAACATTAAGTAAAATCGCGAAAAAAATGAAATGTAACTAAAAATTAAAATAAAATGATTACCATTTTATTATGTTTATACCTAATTAAGTGATTAATGAATTATTGTTCCTTCTGATAACAGTAAATCATTAATATGGATCTTTAAATATTGTCTTCTTCATTATTTGCTTCGATTTTCAGATCCTCTGTTCATACCAACGTCGGGGTACACGCCGGCAGCGTCCACGGAGATGGGCAGAAGCTACACAAATTACGACCCTGTTCGCGGCTACGTGTGCGACAGGTGCGGAAAAACGTACGAATACTCGAGCAACCTCGGCCGTCACAAACGCTACGAGTGCGGCAGATTGCCCCGATTCTGCTGCCACTATTGTCCCTACAGATGCAAGCAGAAGGCCAACATGCAGAAGCACATAACGCAACGACACAAAAATAGAAAGATACAGTATCGTATCGATCCTGACTCCTAAGCCGGGCCTGCACTAGTGGTCCACATCCGCACTAAAGCAATGGTTTATGCAATGATACTCTCGACTATCTGACCGGCACGGAACTGACAACGGGAAAAGCAGATATCAAAATTTATTTCATAATACCTATGAATACGTTTACGTTACAGCGAATATAAAAGAATCTCCTTAACATAACCGTGAGCGTTTTATAAAAGAAGTATAAGGTAAAAGACCCAGTGAATGGACACTTAAGAACATGTACTAGTGATTAGACACCCCCAGTGTCTAGACGATTTCCTTAGTTATGATTGGTCGAACGCGCTCAGATACTAGTGCTGTCCATTCACTAGTCGTGTCCAGTCACTGGGTCATTGATTAAAAATAAGAAACATTGTAATTGAAAATTCGTTTGAGAGACATTATTTGGATCCATAAAGAAATTAAAAAGAATTTAATTTATTCCATTCAATTCTTTTCTATCCCGCGTAAAAAAAATTTAGTTTGGGCCAAACTTTGTTCAACTTTCCTTTGGCTCGAGTTTTGGCTAAACTTAGCCCATGAGACAATCCCAAACTTGAAATTTGAATTTAAAAAAACTTTGACATAGGTACTATACGATAACTCTTACTTGAATAAAGATAAAACGGAAGGATACCGACCAGAGCTTTTTAACTTTCCCTGATAGTAGAGAGCTTTAAATTATTTTATCTTCAGATTATTTTATAACATATATATATATATATATAATTCTTTATTAAGAAAATTAAAGAATATACCAATTGCTTTTATATTTTTCAAAAATTGATTTACCTTCTAAAATCGATTGACTTAAAGTAGATTTTACATTATTTTGTAAACTTTTAGCATTCTTCTCATATCGATGGATCTCTTGTTTCCGTTTTAGAGGATTAGTCGATTTCAATGCATCATCATTAGCTGGTAAAATATCTCCATTAACCGTAACGTGCAGGGATTCCAATCATGATTTCGACTCTATATTGAATTATTAGAATATTAAAATTTTTATACAATAGAAAATTCACGTATATTTCAAATAAACAATAACCTCAAAAAAATCATTAAGTTTAAAGTTATGTGCGAGTGCTGAGCATATTTCTCTACAAGTTTTATGTCTATAAACTGTCAGTAACTAATTCTGTAAACTTTACGAACACTACCGCGCGTTATTTTGCACATATATAGGTGTACAAAACCATGACCAACTGTAAGCGCACTTTAATTCCATTTAACGCGCGTGCTAATCTTAGAGAATAAGGCCCCAGGAATATCAAACAAGAGCGTGTTACCATTATATTTTTGCAAAACTACCAATTCGAACTACTAAGTACTTACCGCTTTTTAACAACACTTTTGCTGTGTGCCACGTATCTCCCCATCTCGCTGTAACTTCCTTTCCTCCTTCCTTTAAGTTTTTTTCGGAAACAATATCGGTCTCGTCTGTCTCTAGCCACAAAATTACAAAAAACATCTTGAAATTCAATTCAATTCTCACAATTCTTCAATTCTCAAACACACATCTTGAAATTCAATGAATTTTATCAGAATTTGACAGCGGCCCGATGTTTACGGTTTAAGGTTTATTTTTATAACGAGCGAATCAATAAATCGAATCGTGTATATAGTGTAGTAAGCGCTGTGAACTTATAAACATAAA
>UELU01143672.1:19312-49150 GCA_900490025.1 Megastigmus dorsalis | reverse complement strand
AGGAACCGTACAAAATTAAGCTACCATAAATAGTTACAAAAAATAAACCATTTCGCGTAGAAAGAAAAGTTCAGTAGTCTACCATCATAGGGAATTTCGACTCGATCGAGGTACGAAGCTGGCATAATCAGATGGAAATTCCTGCGCGCGTTGACCTCCTCGTCCTCGTCATCGTCGACATTGCGCATCTCCAGAGGTTCACCGGCCAATATATGTTCCCAGCGCGATACGTCCGTAAGATCCCATTCGAGTTTGGTGCAAGCTTCGGTGCAGTCTTGCATATTCACCCAGTAGTTGCGATTGTTCCAGACGCTCTCGACTCCTAAGTAGAGATTGGCCGTTTCAAGGTCGCGGGGCGAATAGGAAACACCCGTTGTTGGTTCCACAAACAATGGCTCGGTAATTTCTGGACCCCGGGGACCTATGCCACCCGGTAATAAGACGACCCACGCGTGGATACGTTGGCCGAACTGTCGGTCGGCTGCTGGTCTTTCTATCTCCTGTTGAAATTTTCTTTTTTATGTGACTAACGATAAGTCGGGCATACTTTCTCTATTTAAATCGTATATAGAACTCTGGGATAACTGATACCTAGGTCGTAATGCAAATCAAATATTACGATTACCCGGCAGTTGCGATTTAAAAATTTAATTACCAAGTATATAGGATTTTAAGAAAAGGAGACCATTATTTACTAGCCATGAAGCAGATTTATGTAAATTTAGGGGGCCAAAATACATAATGATATTTTCATGAATAACCAAATACCTACATACCCAGCACATACATGGAAAAGGGTTCCTATAACATTTTGTTTTAAAAAAAAAGAGAATTTCTTCCTCTATGATAAATCAATAAACATTTATTCACAGAGTTTTCCGAAGTTCTTAGAAACTCCTAAAGAGACAAACCATTCAACCTGACTCACCATAATCATTCTCTGGCGCGCCTCCTCACGCCTGTCGTTCTCGTCCTGTTCCTTCTTGCGTGCTCTCTCCTCTATGGCCTCTAGGAATTTGCTGCTAAAGTCTGGTGGTGATTGGGGCCGGTACTTGGACATTTCAGGTTCGGGGCTCGGTGGTGGCAGTTCCTCGGCTTTCGGCAAAAACGGACAGGTGCGCTTGGTCTGATCGTTGAGGCTCTGCTCGCGTGAGGCGTAACCGCTGACCACGTAGGCATTGTAGCCTTGACCGATGAGCAGACAGATCAGGAATGTAGCGAGCTCGAAACTATTGCCGCGCCGAATGCGGAGAAGATGCGTCGCCGAGTACAGATGCTTTGGCTGCGGATAAAAGGAATAGCGGTTATTGGATTATCGTCGGTTGTTTCGCTGGTGGATCATCGCATTGCATAAGTAGTGGTACACGTAATTGGTCGTACGCGCGAATACAAGAGTGATGTTTTGTTAATTATGATGTTGCCGGTGGTTGAATGAAATTTGAATTTGGAATGATTTCCAACTTTCAAGGTTGAGCTCGGATTATATTGTGGGCGTGAATTCAAAAGTGGAAGAAATAAAAGAACGTATGATGTCGAACCGTGGCAGTCCGACGTCATTTATACCCGCGATAGCGTGGAGAACGAGCCATCGCATATCGCCTCGCAATAATAGTAAAAGGATTTTGAAAATTAAATTAAATTTAATTAAATTAAAAATATGGGCTGGGCGTTACAGAATATACATTGTTTTTTTCAGTAAAAAGGTGAAAACTCACTCGTTTTAAAATACACTATAAAATTAGTGTATATTTACTGATTTTCTCGCAGCTGCACATCTATCATAGATATATTCGTGTCGATTACAAATATTCAATTTTTAGATATACAAATTTAAACTTTCATAAAAATCAAATATGGCTCTTAGAGATCATATAATGGATTATCTCTTTCCACCAATCGATAACGATTGATAAAAGGAGAGGGCCACGGGATGGGCAAGTTCAGAGGCTTACTCATGGGCAGATGGCCATAGAAGCTTTTGTCTTGGTGACCAAGGAAAAGTTTCAACAAATGCGCAGCGATTGACGGAGAGAACTTTTTTAATTGTTTTCTATTAATTATATAATTAATACCTACTATTATAAGTTATTTGAGAATCTGTCTACACCAGAGTCGGTTACAGATTAGTTGCTATGTCTAATAGTATACATAAATAAAAAAACATGCGAATTTTAAGGGGGTGTCAAAGTTCTACCTTTGCCGCTAAACTGATTTACCGATCGGATCCTGAATTAGTAATAACTAAATAAATACTTGAAATTATGCAAACCCCAAATACAGGTGTACTTCGTCTAAGAATAATCTATCAACTGGCAAAGTTTTAAGTGAATATTTTAATGGCACCTTAAAAAATTCTTGTTCGGAAAAAATTCGCTCATTTCGAAACAAGGATTTTTGTAGGTGGCATGGAAATATTCACTTGAAACTTTACTAGATAATAGATAGTTATAGACAAAGTGCTTCTGTATTGGGAATTTTCATAATTGAGTTATTTTTTTAATTAATACGAATTATATAATTCTCGATCTGTAAAATATAGGGCGGAAAACTTAAAATTTTAATTGACTTTAGTACCATCAACCAGACTATTGATTTCACAAAAACACAGTCTAATAAAAATTCGCTTGCCATTTCAGGCTGATCTAATCCTTCCAATGTGCTCTATATATCGTACTCACTATTGCTTATCTTAGGGGCTGGATACTCAAATCCGCGTGATAGCAACCAGCCAAAGCGGTGCGGCTTCTTTCGATCCTCATATCTCTCTTATTTTTTATTCAATCGATCCGAAATCTTTTACAAAACTTCTTTGTTCATAAAGGAACAACTTTCTCACTGATAGTTTGTTCAAATTGAAACTTCGTCAAACATTTTTTTCTGCAAAGTTTTTTCGACATTAAATTGTATGTTCGACTACTTAATCAATAATGTTAAAAAACATTATAACGTTTTTCCATCTTGCATCAATGTGTCAATTTCGGCAATATTTTTTATATATGTAAAACTTTCGAAGCATTTCTTGCATCTTTTACTGAGATACAGCGATTTAAGATTTATAAACCATTGATTTTCTTCTCTGTAACTTTCTACATTAATTAATTTTTATCTCAAAAAATATTGGTCAAATTAAAAAACCATACAGGAGAAAAATGTGCATCTAGATGAATTGTTCTTGACTATATTTATTGTTTTTTGATTTGAACAATTTTATTATTTGATACCCTTTCTAATCGTTGGACAATACTTCTACCCATTGTTGAGTGCTCGGCGAGTTATTGCATCAGGGTGCTCAATTATATATAAATCATTTTTACATGGCCTGAATTAGTCAATAAGTAAGGGCGTTACAGAAGTGTTAGGATAGCGATGAAGAGCCAGTAGGTATTGTATTTTCAAAGGAAGGTTTTTTTGTCGAAAAGAGAGGAATGGCAGATCAAAGAATCAAAAATTATGGAATTACGCTACGCAGAAGCTAAAAGAAATGTACACGATGATAATTTTGATTGTTACAAGTTGTTTCATCGAACTCTCTATTTTACTTATATTATACTTAGCATCGTACTTGGAATAATTATTATTTCGAAAGAAATAAATTATCAATTGGAATTAATATAGGGTTAAAATGTGATAAATATATTAAAACGAAATCGTTAATTATAATAAATAGTTTATTTTCAATAAATAATCCTTCTCCACTCATTGTCGACTAGGCGTCATTCTGCAGTCCGACTTACAGCATTTTGCTTACCTGCTGCAAGATAAATCGATGAGCAGGATATGGTCGACCTCCTCTAACTTAAATTAGAATAAAGCTAATCAAAGCGAGAAATCGTAAAAATCACGCGGGAAGACTCAGTCATATTGAATCGACACTTGATTAATTGAGTCGAGTTCAAATGCGAAAATTAGCAGCAAAATTCAGTATCAGAATCGATTCAAAATTTATTTGTCGAATTTATCAGTGATTTTTAGCAGTGATTTAAGGTACTTCATCCCAAAACACGTTTTCTTACAACCTTTTTAAACATTGGTACATGTGTTTATTATAATAAAATGCATATATGTGTACAAAATTTCAAGTCATTTGAACAATCCAAAATAAAAATATTAAGCTCCAAAGTTACGAACTTTAGCACGCTATTCCTATCCTCAACATGGTATTCACAAAAATTTTGATTAATAACATAATAATAAGATGTGAACAAAAAATTAGGTGAGAATCGGACAATTCGTTTTGATACGGGGTCATTATGAGGTAGAAATATTAGGTAAAATGTTGTAAATAAATGATTATTATGGTATGAATGATATGTATGAGGTATAAATAATAATTTTTGAACAAATTATATTTCAAAACAGTAAATGGTTTTATTTGTTATAACGTAAGAACAACATTTAATAATATACAAAACTGGATAAGTTGACAAATGTTATTGTAATATTATTATATTTCATTATTATATCATTTAAAGTTATTAAACAATATTATTGTAATAATTTATAATAAATATTTTCTTATAACTTTTTTAGTAATTTGTTTTTTCAAGAAGAAACAATTTTATTTGGTACTTTTTTATTATTACTAACTTTTGGCATGTTTTTAACGTAGAATATTTTAAATTCGCTTTTGCATAGAGCATAAGAATAACATTATATAAAATACAAACTAGATATATTGGATGAAAATGTTATAATAATTTATAGTAAATATTTGCTTATAACTTTTTTTAATAAGTATAACTAAGTATTTTGCAAGAAAATAACAATTTTATTTAAAACTTTTTTATTATTGCTAACTTTTGGTTTTACATCGTACAATTTTTCACTCAAAATCTCGATTATTGCTTTCATCATATCATCATATTTTAAATTAGCTTTTGCCATTTTCTTTAATATATCTTTTAAAATAAGAGTTTTAAATGAACTTAAATACAGACTTATGTTGTTAGATTCTAAATCTTGAGACAAATAATGTTCATAACATTTCGTCATTAATAAATAAATCCGAAAATCATAATACTCAAGAATTTCGGTGATGCGTTATCCACTTAGACATACTTTTCTAGAAGTGAGAGCCTGGACATCACATGTGAGTACGGCAGTGGCGATGAATTTTTGTTTTTTATTGCTTACGAGCTGGTCTTTGGGCCCCTTTACTGCTGCGGTTGTTCGTCGTCCTCGTCTTGTAGTTTTTTAGCCTTTCGATCAGCCTTTCAATCTGCAGTATCTGCAGCCTTGTAGCCACCGGCTGTTCGCATCCCGTGAGCCATTTTAAAAATTCTTCCCCATGTTTGAGGCCCTCCTCGTCCGAAGATGAGTCCGCTGGAGCGTTAACGCTCAGATCGAGAACCTGCTCGTTGTTCGTCGAGGCGGCCAGACCGCTGTTGGTGAGGTTGAGTAGGTTCTCGGTGCGACTGGCGGCACTCGAGCTTAAGGATAACAGACCGAGGTGTTGAATTAGTCTGGAGTTATCCACTGAGCGCATGCCGTTCGGCACGAGGGTGTTAATTAGTATATTGGCATTATCCATCTGGGACTGTTGCTGTTGTTGCTGCTGTTTGCCTTCAAGCTTGGCCTCTCTGCTCTCGCTGTTATCGTTGAGCGAGCAGCCGGAGCCTCCTACATCGAGCTTTATTTTCTTGGCGTTACTGGGGCCTGCGGCCTTCTCCTCCCTGGAGCGCTTAGCCATGATTTTGGCGAGGATTTTTTCTTCCGCTTTGCACCACCCTCTCAGGGTGGATTCCGGGCAGTCAATGTCTCTGCCGACGGAGGTCTTACTTTCCCCTTTTTTTACCCTTTGTATTGTTTTTATTTTCAATTCGTCCGAGAAAGATCTCAAGCTCCGCTTGCTCACTTCAGCGGATTTGTCCTTTATGTCCACTAGGGACATCGTTAAATCGAGAGCTACCGCTGGCTCCATCACTGATAGCTCTGTTTTGAATTGGGCTACTTTCGCGCAACTGGTTTACCGGCTGTCTCTATCTATCTCTCTCGCGCGAACCAAACTATACACTCGAATCTCACACTTTGGTTTATCTTCACTTAATGTATATATAGTGTACTTTGTAGTGATGTGTACCGTGTATTGTGACACTAAAAAAACTCTGCTGCTACTGCTGCTGTTGCTGTTGCTACTTGTTGCTGATATGCACGCGCGCACTTATGTCTGAGATACCGATGTGATCTTACATCGGGTCAATGTGTTTATAATATGCACTGTACGACTCTGCGAACTGCGAGCTGCGAGCTTATATTGTATGCGACCGTTTAAACAACACTAAGATTCTAACTGTGCTTAAGAAAGCAAGGTGCTTCTTAGGCTGCTGCCGAAGGGTATCTGACGAGAGTCGAGTACTGCACTAAGCACATCGACTTGCTAACCTGTCGCGTTAAAGCTCGGCGGCGGGAACAGGAGACGGGGTGTCACGCCGTGACATAGGTACTGCCACCACGCAGCGGTTCAGGTAGTGGCTAGGGTCAATGATTGCGGCGGCGGCAACACCGGGCCTGGTTCGGCCTACAAAAATGGGATTTTAGTTTATTATTTAATTGTAATGACACAACTTTCATTTCGCAAGAACACAGCCGTTGTGAACAATCTTTTATGAATTCCAGAATCAGTTATAAAGAGGGTATAAAAATATACATATATACTTTTTTTGAAGATATAAATATAGGGTGTTCCGCTATTTATCCTTTAAAATAAACCAACTGATAGAAGAGAAAATTCTAAATAATAAGTAACTTTGCCATTTTTCAGATAAACGCATAATTTTTGAGTTATAGGCAATTGAAAATTTAGAAAATCAGCCAATCAGCTCGAACCTCCGTTACCGCGCCGGCGGCAGTGGAAAAAATACTCGAAGCTTCCGCTCCACGGCAGAACAGAAGCGCCGGGAAGGGGAACGCGTCTAACCTTAGTCCTTCCTCTCAGCGTGTCGATGTGCTATTCGCAAAAAAAATGGCGTGCAAATATCTATTCGTACAAGGATTCGATGTTATCTCTTTTAATAATTAAAATGTAGACTTGGATATAAACATTAAAATAATATTAAATTAAAATAAATTCACTAAACAAATCTGGTTAGCGCACGGATATTAAGCCGTATAGTAAACCCTAAAAACCAACGTTTGTGCAGGCCCACCAAATTTTTTCCGTGGCCGGCATCGTGTCGATAACCTCGACGGCACCTACGGCATTAAAATTTATAATCTGATTCACTTTCGCGTCCATACCTGCGAGCTATAGCTACGAAAGCCCGGCTCAAGCGCGCAAAATCTTCGTTTTCGCGCGGTCTGCACATTAACGCTGCAAGGAAAGCTAGACGCGGTCAGAATTTACGACAATGCAGGCCCTTATTGAGCACTCTTACACTTTTCTTGGAAAATCCGCACATCGCCAAAAGGGAAACTCCGTATAAGCTTTTCAAAGGCCCTGGTTTTTCTTTCACGAGGTTACAGTACTTGTTTATCGATTCTTCTTACGAAGAAAAGCACGTTTCCATTTTCATAATATAGACAATGACTATTAAATGGTGCACATTCATCACAGAAACTAAAATAAATCATCCATATAAAGTTGAAGAGATTCAACAGACAGAAATATATGATTTCATAGAACTATCGAATTTATTTAATTGGGTTCCAATAAAAATTGCAAGTGTTCAAAAACTAAGTATTCAACCTAAAGTCGACATCATAGAAGTTAAATATTATCTTCAGGAAGATGCTCAGGAAATGCATATATAATTATATATTAATTTTTCTAATTACTTTAAACGGGCGTAGCCCTTTTTTACAAAGGAAGACATATTAGGTAGGAAATAGTACACTAAAAACCCTATTCAAAACCCAATATAAAGGATTTTGTCACATATTTAAAACCATATAAAGAGGTACTATTTGTCAGTCGTATTGGCAGAAGGACCTTTTCAGTCGATTTACAGTTAAATAATACTAAAATTGATTAGACATATTAAAAATAAAAAAATCTCTTAAGAACGTATCCAATTACTGCTTAAAAAAAGCGCAAGGTCAAATATTTCCTCTTGCGCTCAATAAAAAGAAAGATTTAACTTCAATGATTGACAGAAATTTAACCCATTAACGATCAAGACCCCGAATTTTTAACAACTTTTTCAAGGCTTTTTTTTAACGAAAAAAAAAGGTTTGGAAAAATTTGAAGAAGATCATATCAGACGTATTCTAAGGTATTTCACGAAAAAAAGTTAAAAAATTTGGAAATTTTCAACTTTATGAATTTATTTCATAAGGAAAATGCAATGACAATAATTTTTTTTGAATTAATTCAAAATACTGCAAAAAAGTGTAATCGATGTTCAAATATTACGGGAAAACTTTTTTCATGTTGAAGAATGCGTTCAATTGAGCTTCTCACATAAGTGTGTCATAAAACATGGTTCGATACATGAGTGAGAAATAGATTCCACCATTGTGTGAACGTTTGCACATGAGCGACTTAAATCACTTTATCGTACTAGTATCGAAATTTACCATTACTGCCGTTCCGATATTACAATATTTTCGAAAACATTCAAAAAGGTATAGAAATTCTCAGATGCACGTGGCTCTCTTGCTGCAATGTGAGCTGCACGCCCTTCTTGAAACCGAGTAGGTACTTTCCAAATTATTCGATAAGGTGTGGAAGTGGAGCAGTCGCTTAATTTTAAATTTAGTTACTGATATAAGTCACTTTTAAATTTTATAGAAAAGATATAGCTATCCTTCAAATTAAACCTTTAAATCAAATAATCTGATTCGACAGGGGTTATCCTCAGGATTACAAGTTTAGCCAATGCACTTTTTGAATAAATTATTTTCAGAAACATTGGTATGAAAATTTTCCGCTATACATGCGACTCGCAGATAATTCTATGTAAATGTAATGAAATTAGATACTTACAAAATCATTCCAAGCGGCATAAGAATACATTTTCAGCTTAGTAGGCGAGCAGAAACTAAATTTTTAAGTTAAATTGCTACCAATAATAATATTTACACATTCTTTTGTTCACACTCCAAGTTCAGTTAATGCCTTAATTGAAAGAAAGTATTTTCAAAAAAATAGAAAATTCACAGTTTTACAGGCAAATGTCGGATAATTGTAAGCTACAATGTAAAAAGCATGTCTTGCTTAAAAAATAAATAAATAAATTATTAAATATCCCAACTTAATACGATTAGCTTAACACATTAACGACCAAGACCCCGAATATTAAAATGATTGAATAAGTTTTCCATACAACATATGAAATAAATAAGCTATCCATTATTTTTCAAAAAGGAAGCAACAATCAATTTTCGGTGTAAGCTCGCTCGGATAGTTATATTCAATTGTCCTTGCGTCCCTCCGTGCTCGGTGCAAGCCTATATACGCGCGACCACGAGCGACGAGCGCCACATCCCACCTCTTCGCGCTGCTCCATTCCACCTTTCGCCGCCGATTCTTCCGCCCGCTATAGCCGCCCGCTGATTGGCTCATCTTACTAACTTTCAACAATTAATAACTCGGAAACTACTTGTCGGATCGAAAAACGAGAAATATACGTTATTCTTAGAATTTTGTGATCTATCGAATAGTATATAGCCTGTTATCCGAAATTGATCCATCCAGTATATAATGTAGATGAGTCTGGAGTTTTAGTAAATCGAAAATCTACTTCAAAGATTGTTGCCAAAAAAGGAGTAAAACAAGTTGGTGGATTGACAACTGCAGAAAGGGGAGAAAACGTGACAGCAGAATTGTGTATGTTCAACAACTGGGAAATTTATGCTACCAATGCTCATATTTCCTCGGGTTAACAGAAACGAAGAGTTTATAGCTGAAGCTCCTGCTGGAGCTTGGGGGGAGTTTCACAAAAGCGGTTGGATTCAGAACTAGCTCTTTACCAAGTGGTTTAAGGACGTTCACGGACCGCAGTGGAGCTCACGCAACTAATCTTTCCATACATATACATTTCAATATGTATTATCAAGGATAAGTTGAGCTAGTCAGCACTGCTAAGCTCCGCCTACTCTGCGCAGAAGCACAAAATTTTCATTCCTGCGCAGTTAACATAAATCTGGCAACGTCTATATATATTTATGGCTCCCGCAAACGCACACAATATACACACACATACATGTTATGTTCGGCCACGGCGGCAAATGCTAGTACAGCGTTGCCAAGCCATCTGCTGTTTTCTTTCTCCACGTGCCTTGGCGAGGGAAAAGTCGACAAAATTCTACATTTCAAACAGCCGTATCTCGAAAATAAACACCGGTTGCTATGTTTAATAAAATTGTATCTTAACCAGTACATGTTTTACTATAACAATTGCTAAAATCAATTGCTATTTGACACGGCAAAGCTTAAAGAACATCGTGTAAAAACGGCTCAGTATAGGAATCCTGTGTTAAAAGCCGCAATTTCTGACTTCGATATCTCAAAATTTAAGTGCGGTAGCCCTATTTTTAAAAATGGCTATGCATAAAGCAGGTCGTAGAGAACGTATATATTCAATTTCATGAAAATCAAATGATAATTGATTTTTTCGGGAATGTCCTTAAGGAATTCATAAAATTTTCTCAGGCTTCGAAAGAAAAGAAAGTGCTGTTACTGCACGATGGGCATTCTACTCACATAAAAAATATAGATGTGATTGATTTAGCCCAGGATAACGTAGTGATAATTTCGTGCTTTCCTCCCTATTGCGCACATCGGATGCAACCACTATATGTGGCTTTTATGAAGCCGTTGTGCCATTTTTATACAGAAATAGTAATGGAATGACAAAGGCTTGGCCATAAAGTAACATTGAAAGATATTTTTGAACTGTTTGGAAAAGCATGGCAGGGGGCAGCTAAAATCGAAATAGCTGTAAATGTTTTAAAAAAAACTGGCATTTGTCATTTTGATAGGAATATCTTTAAAGATTCAGATTATGCTGTTCTTCGTAGAGAACATTCTTTGAATGAAACAGGTTTGTTTGTTTACTAACAAATATAAATTTGAATTATTTTTTTAAATTTAATCAGAATCATTGAAGTCTTACAGAAAGTAATTATTCTGAGTCAAGTCCACAATCGATCAGTAAGCCTTTGAATACGGATCAAATAATGGTACTTATTGAAAAGGTACAAGAGGCTCAAGAGCTTATCTTTAGTTTGAACTCTATTTTTACAAATATGATTCATTCATCTAGTCATCAGGGTATTGAAGTGCCAGATCCTTTCGATCCCTCTAGTAAAAGTACTCAGCAATTAACAGATCCAGATTTTTTCGATCCAGTCCAAAGTTCCTCGACTCCAAATATTAGTCAAGATTATGTACGTGAAGAGTGTATTAGTCAAGCAGTGCCTAAAATTGTACAGAAACGAAAAAAAGGTTAAGCTGCTATTGTAACGGATGAAGCGTAAAAGGAACATTTAATTGCACAAAAACTTAAAAATATAAAAAAAGAACCTAAAGAAATTTTTTCTGGTTTAATAAATAATAATAATAATAATAATAATAATAATAATAATAATAAATTAAACCAAAAATCACATCAAATATTCTATTGGAAAAATCTTTGAAAGTACCAGTGAAACGGAAGGTTCCATGCAACCCACATGAAGTACAAAGTAAAATAATTTTGAAGGAATCCCAGCGATGATAACAACTGTCTTGAAAATGTACCTGAATCGGATAATCATTCTATTCTAATTCAAGTTGATGAAAATTTTCAAGTGTGTTCAGAAGCTTCAGCAACTTCACAATTCCAACAATATGTTCAATTAGCTTATGTTCCTCACTTTTAAGATTGTCAGAATGCGATACTTATTAATTTAAGACTTAATTTAAAGAAAAAGTGATTCATTAATTTATGATTAAATTATAGAACTAAAAAGTATTAATGTTAAAAAAATATTTTTATAAGAATAAATGTGTATAGTATATTTATGCTATTGTAGTTTAAAAGTGTTTTGAAAGTTTACACAATTGTTGCAATAAAAAGTATTAACGTTATAAAAATATTTTTAATCATAAGAATCAGTTTTAAAAATGAAAAAATTGTATAGTATTTATAGCCCTTTTGAGCTACGCTCACTAATTTATCAGTCCCTTTTTCGTTTTCCCTGAAAAAATTGAAATATCATTTTCCATTTTTCTATATATAGCGTTTCGTTAATTTTTCTAAATTTCAAATACCCATATCTCTTTGAAAATCGGTTATTTTTTACTCTACTAAACGTAGAAAAATTGCCCTTGAGCTGATATAATTGGCCCTCGTGTCGATTATTCTAATTATTCAATAATTATTTCATATAAAAAATTTAAAACCCCGTAATGGGATATCTAACCCAATAATTTGCACATTGCGTATGCGCGACTTAATTAAGGTGCCACTTGCAACAGAAGCGTGATGCAGCAAGCAACTCGCAAGGTCTATATTAGATTATTAATTAGATTTATAAATACGTAATGCGGGGACCCTACTTAAATGCAATAAAAGACTTTTTTTTAATAGGATGTGATTATTTTATTGTAATTTATTTTGTTTCAACCATTTCCAAACATTGAGATTAAAAGTTTATACTGGTGATTCATATTTTCCATTATATTTTCTAGCTAAGGTTCACAAATATACACTTTTTGTGAAGATATATATTGAAACGGCGGAATACGTCCGAATTCCGCGCGCGAATGGAACGGCTATATTGTCCTCTTCTCTCCAGCCGAACGCCACGTGCATCGTGAACGCTCCCGCGTGGGCGTCATTTTGATCGAGGGTACGAGAGTGATTGTGTGCAGTGGTGGAGGCACGAAGCCGCCCAAAAACGCAGCTTGCAGCTTAACACAGCCTTGTGTTACAGTTGTAAAATATACATAAAATATACGCAAAATTCTCGCACGAAGTCACATTCTTCGTTTACATTTGGTTAATGCTATTAATACTAAATTAAAAATAAGTTAACAAAATAAGTTAAAAAAAATAAAAAATAAAAAAAAAACGAAGCGAATACAGAGAAAAATAAATCCTTAAACTTTAAGTACAATATTCAATTATAATCAGCCGCATTTACGCATAAATATTTAAACAAGTGCATTTTAAAGCAGTCACGCTGGTAAAGTTCACGCACGCTAATTGGTAGACTATTCCACAGTCGCGCCAGAGAGAGAGAGAGAGAGAGAGAGAGAGAGAGAGAGAGAGAGAGAGAGAGAGAGAGAGATCATCGAGCCCCGATACTCGACTGCACGTAACGTAAGTGCGATTTCATTTTCACGCGGACGTGATATCCCGTCGTGAAAGCCACTGAGAACCGAATTTGTATTTAAAGCTATGTTTTGAATTCTTTCTCTATTCGGTTGGAGTGTATTAGAGCCACGATTGAACAGAATATATTTATTTATTTTTATTCAATCTAACTGAGGGAGTGCCATTTCGTGACCTCACTCATTTTCCCTTTCCCCGCTCGTGCGAATACCGCCAAAACATCAAACCCTTGTACGAATAGATATTCGCACGCCATTTTGTTTTTGCGAATAGCGTATCCACACGCTCCCCTTCCCGGCATTTCTGTTCTGCCGCGGAGCGGAAACTTCGTGCATTTTCTCCCTTGCCGCCGGCGCGGTAACGGAGACTCGAACTGATTGGCTGATTTTCTAAATTTTCAATTGCCAATAACTCAAAAATTGTGCGTTTAATCGAAAAACGGAAAAGTTAAGTATGTCTTAGAATTTGCTCCTCTATCCGGTGGTTCATTTTCAAGGGTTAATAGCGGAACACCCTGTATATGAAGGATTTGATATTTTCAAATAAACCTGTTCTTCTCAATATTATTTTCAAGCTTCAAGAGTTAGATCATGTTGTAATTTATTAATAAAAAAAATGATATGAAGTGGCGGAAAATAATTTTTAATTTTTAGGCACGACCGTTCCACGGAAGTGTCTTATATTTTCACCATCGCGAAAACATGTCACCCCAAGAAGTGACATATTTTGTTAATGGTCAAGAGCATGTATGAATGTTTTTAGCTATATAAATTATACACCAAATTTATAGTCATAACACTCATAACTCATATATATAATCCGTAAGGGAACAAATATAAAAACATTATGTACAGATAGCTATAAACAAAATTTAATAACTCCATTCCCTGCGATTGTACACCGGCTAACTGAAAAGTTGTTTGTTACGCTTTGACATTCATTGTAATTAGGTTTCGAAAATAAAAATAATTTATGTTATTTGTAATAAGCTGTAAATTATTACTACGATTGCCTATAGATTATTTATATAATTAAAAGCTACAATATTTGAAGCTTTTAATAATATAACCAAAGCCTCGGATCTCAGAACTAAAACAAATGGTTGTCGCATAGCGAGATTGTTAAATATAGTTTGGATATTTGTCCAAACACTTAAGTTGGGTTGACCAAAGCTTAGGATCTCACAACCAAAGTGTTTCTTCAGTACAGTACTGCATTCATCACATGAATCATTTGATAAAGAACTAATTTTCACAGTTTAATTTCACTGTGATTTTATGCAACTTTTTGAATTTTTATTTGATTTAAGCACGATACTTAGGTTAAGCTATAGCGCCCATCTGTCATAGTGTACTGCAGTTGTTTAAATGTTTCTGCCCACTGGCGCGTTATTCTTGCTGCGGAGTCGAAGGCGAGCAAGTTTTTTCCTCCTTAGTGGCGTAATATACTATTATGTGTATTCTTAATTTTATTCATTTGTATTTGTAACTAATGTTATAAAGATAGGTGAATTACTATAAAAATAATTAATTTTGTACATAAGTTTGACAAAAAAAAAATTTATTTAATTTTTGTTAATTATAAATATAAATATCATACACAGTATAAAATATAAAATAATATAAAATTCACAAAGCACAATAACTATAAGAGCAAATCAATTCAAAATTATTTTCATATTCTAGAATTAGAATATGAAATATAATAGTCTACAACGTAAATTGTTAAGTTGAAAAAAATCTATTTTGAATTCATATTAGACTGATAGGACTATCGGTGCTTTTATAAACGATTGATGTAAACGTAATCTGTATTCGGGGTATGTGTAACTGTGCATTGCAGCAACCAAATCACGGCAGTGGATAGAATATTTTGTAATTTAACTTTGATCTCCATAACCCGTAGAAATTTTTTACTAATTTTTTACCTCTCTAATATTCCATGGAATTATTGCAAAAAAAAAAATAAACCAGCAGATTTTTGTACTAAACTGTAACTAAAAAGTTGGAAATACTAAGTCTACAAACCTGCAATTTTTTGTTGCATTCGTTCATAGCTAGGGAGTTACCTGCAGAGCCAAATGCTTTACCACGATTCAGCCTATATGTACTCTCAGTCGGTAACGTTAGCATCGCTCAATAAGTCGGGCACTCGTGCCGTCGGCTATACCGCCTTCTGACGTCATAAAACTCTGCAACCCACGCTCTTTTATTATAGTCCACAAATACCTCCCACACAGCGGCGGCAGCAGCAGCAGCAGCATCGACGACGACCGCATTCCCTCGCTGTCGTCATCGGGGAAATGCCAGCTGGCAGCTGCGGCGCCGGCGCGCACGTAATAACAATAATACGTACACACGAGCTGTGCTGCTGCTGCTGCTGCTGCTGTTGCTGCTTGGCGCACATGTACACACAGAGCCACATTAAGCTTACCGGTGAGAGGGAGAGATAGACTTACTGGGAGTAGGGATGATACGGTAGGGAGGGGCAGAGAAAGAGCGAGAGAGAGAGAGAGAGAGAGTGACTGAGGATAGAAAGAGCGGTTTTATGCTACGAGGAAACGCAAACACGTGCCTGGTCCGTTGCAAGTGCTCTCTTTAATATATATACGTGGGCTGCACATTCAGAGAGGGGGAGAGAGAGAGGCAGCACACCTACGCGCGCGTGCATGAACCGGCCGGCGTAGCAAACTTGAATGAAATTACATAATATAAGAGTATATAGGCTCAGCCTCCCCCTTCCCCTCCCCCTTCTCTGTCTCTCTCTCTTTTCTTCCATCCACCGATGCAACAGAGACTCTTTGACGAAGGGAGCAGCAGTAGCAGTAGTAGTAGTAGTAGTAATAGTAGTAGTGGTAGTAGTAGTAGTAGTAGAAGTAGTAGGGAAGCGAGAGAGAGAGAGAGAGAGAGAGAGAGAGAGAGAGAGTAAGGAGAAAGAGAGAGAACTTATATTCCGTGAAATCCGGCCGCAGAGAAACGGAAGATGACATTGACATTGAAAAGCCACTGAGTGCGCGCGTCGCCGATATATATATATATACATATACCTATATGTATATGTCATACATAACACACAACTCGGATGGAAGAGTAAGAATGTGCGGTGTATATGTGTGTGTCAGACGAAAACGGAGCGAGATATAGAGAAATAGATAGAAAGAGAGAGGGAGGCCACAGAGAGAGAGGGAGAGAGAGAATGAGACAGCAGTGCCATATAGATATGGATTTACTCGAATGTCTCGTGCGTTTTCCCTCTCTCTGCAGTAGTGTCTCCCTCCCTCTCGGCTAGTCACTCTCTCTCTCTCTCTCGCTCTCACGCTCTCTTCTCCCTCTGGCACACAATGTATACACATTTCTCTTTTGCCGAGTACGCAAGAGGGAGATACAGGTCACATACGATACCTACATACGTACATATACAATACATAAAAGCGGAGGCGGACTATAGTAGTAACGGCGGCAGTATAGCAGTAGCACCGGATGCAGTAGTAACAGCACGTGCGAGACCGACGATCAGCTGATCGGGCGATCACCCATTTTCCGTATGCGAGACTCTGCGTGTCTGTGCCTGTGATGCCCTCTTATACACTCGCTCGCAGACTCTCGACTGCCGACGCGCCGCACTTTTTTCAAGCCCATGCGGCTTTTTTGTGGGTGTGCGCGCGCGAGTCCTTGACTTCTCTCTCTCTCTTCTCTCTGTTTTTTCCTCCCACCTACTTATAACCGCCCTCTCTTACTTTCGGTTTCTCGCAGTCTGAGCGGAGGCGGCATGTTACTACTTATTCAGGTGAGAGGCCGCTCCGACGGGGGGATGACGAGACGGCGTCGGCGGCGGTGTCTGACTATTTAGAGCAGACAGAGGCGCACGAGCGATGGGATAACGAAGTAGAGGTTTGCTCTCGCTCTCTCTCTCTCTCTCTCTCTCTTCCTCTCTCTCTCTCTCTAGCTCTCGCTCCTCTCCTTTATTTTCTCTACTCCCCGTGTACATCGAGTTATTGTAGAGTGGTGTGTGACCTTGCGGTACGAGTTTGTTGTTGGGAAATTTCACGGCTACTGCAACGCTTGATGAGTTTAAAGCGTTGTTTTGTGCGCTTCTGCTGCTGCGGAGTTTTCGTTTCAGAATTTCTGTACTGTTGGGAGGATGTCTTGATTGCGGGAGCGAAATTTCACTTTTCGAGCTTTGCTTTTGCGGATTCATTTTTGTACGTGTGTTGAGATGATGAGCGAATTGGTATCGTTGAGGGTGTTTCTTTATAAAGCTTGTCAGTTGCTTGTACTGCAGTTTGATACCTGAAACAGCGGGTGCTTAAACAAATGCAATTGTAAAAGCGGGTGTGCCTTTGGTGGCGTAAAACTTCTAAATTAACTAGTCAGATAAGTAGAAGCTATTGTCCAACCCTGGTTAAATAATGGAAATACTAGCTTTGAACAGAATACGTGCTCTAGAAAACTGGATTTGAATATTAAAAACTGTACAAAATACAGTAAGCTAAATCAGAATGATTTCATTCGCCGAAAACTAAAAGTATGTATGAAAAAGTTTACAATTATTGGATAAAGATCATGTACACATTTTATACATGAACGATATTTTAATTTGGATGAAATACGCTAAACGGTGTAGTAGTCGGGCATGTATCGATACCTGAGTGTCCCCATTTTTAATTATTATTTATGTTAAATACAATATATTGACCATTAATATATATATAAAATAAATTCATTCAACTTGTTTATCTTTAAGTCATATCTTTCAAGAATAAAATAGTATTTATAGACTATCCACATACTGGATAGAACTCATTCTCAATCGTCTAGGAAAATCGGGCACCAGTATATATAGCCCTCTAAGAAGAAATTCATTGCAATGTTCAACAAAAATAGCACTTTTGATGGATTTTTATACTATCCAGGTCAGTGAAGACAAAATAACTTAGCTTACATGTTTTTTAAGTAATATAACTAAAAGACTACCATTAAAGTAGTCTAGTAGTTACATCATTTTTAAACAAAGAAGTACATTAGCGTAGAAATAAATATGATAAATCACTAATTTAACTTACAATGTCCAAATAACAATCATAAAGATTCAGAATAATTATTTTATTGAAACACGTTGATTGATGAACCATTCAAGTAGGCAATAAAAAAGTTAGAGACTAAGTAAATTGGAAAGAAAATTATATAAGTATATTTAAAGTTATTTTAATTTTGATTACTGATATTGCAAACTTCGAAAAATAATTATATAAGTACAACTAAAAATGTATTGAATCTTTTCGTAATAAAAGATTTTTTTTTATTTAAACTTACCTAAGCCTTTAAAAAGAGTTATACAGCTGGTCACGTATATGTATTATTAATAATATATTTATATTTAAAGTTCGCATTGAACAAAAAAAAACTATATACAATAATATGCTTTAACGTCTCTATTTTGAGTATATGCAAGAAGTGATTTAATATCAAAAGGTAAATACTGCTGACATTTTATTAGCTTTTGCAATAGAATTCGATTTTGAACGTCGTACAGATTACACTCCGACATTACGTGATTCAGATTTTTTATTAGTAATTTTACTCACATTTATAGTAAATGCTATTATATAATTACTAGACAAGGTACCGAGGTTCGAATCGTAATTTTTCTGAAAAAATTTCTTTTTTAGAACCATGGATTGATATTAGATTTGTGATAGAGTGTTTTAATTAAATTAACAAAAGCATTTTCAAGATTTTCAGATTTGAGAAAGCAAATTTTTACTTGCGAAAATCAGTAAAAATATTCAAGGACATTGGTGCAGTAATCCTAGATTTAAACAATTCAAATTCTTTTCCTTTTACATGATGATGTTTATACTAACCGAATTTTTCAAAAAAAAATCAAAATAGATAACGATACATGTTTTCTAAATAAATGTTTCTTTAATCAATAATGAATTATACTCCTGTAAGCGAATAAAAATATTGATGCAATTTACAACATGTAAAATACCCTGCACGACTCGTTTCATAAATATTCCACGTATTTAGCTGTAAAGGATAGTAAAGGATTGAATGGCCTAAAAAGGACATAAACTCGCTTCGGAAGTTCACTGGGTTAAAGGGTTAAGAGGTGGTTTGTTTAGTACGAAAAGTGAAAGGCCAGCGCTTGAGTAAGGGCTGCACGAGGGGGATTATATTGGATTCGACGAAAAAGACGAGAGAGAAAGAGAGAGAGAGAGAGAGAGAGAGAGAGACGCATGTGGCTCGGTTGCGCGCACTTGCCGTGCCTGTAACGGCAGTTTTTGCGAGCGCGTTTATGAAAATTGCCGGTCGTTACGACCTGTCGCCATAAACTTCCAACTTTCCAAAGAGCACTTGACACCTATTTATTGTGAAAATTGATAGAATCGACTTTTAAGAGCTATTTACGGATTATTTACGAGCCTCCGCCGCACGGCTCGACTGTATGCGCATATTAAATAGGCTCTCTCATTGATTTTTATTGTATTACCTCTCGCGTGCCATTCGATATTTTTGTCAAGACTCGAAATATTTTTTAGTCCTTACGTAAGCAGCGAGGATCAACGTAAGGATCAGCTGTTTTTGAAAGAGATTCAATTAACTGTAATTTGAGTGTAAATCCTTTGAACACTGGACGTAGACAAATCTGCAGTAGGATTTTTTGCGAAAGTTCTTTGACGAAGGGAAATCGATTTTTGCATTCTTGATTGCTTTTTACGCTCGGCCATCGATGAAATCGTTATTTACTTTTAGTTTCTCTAAACTATATGGTTGGGAACGCATTTGTGATACGTTACTTTTTTTTCGTTTCTTAAAAAATTTGTGTCAACTTATATATGAAACCTAAGACACTTATAAAGATAAAATCACGATATTAAAAAAGGCCCTTTCCGAGTTACCCGTTCTCTATTTGCTGTGTAAGATGCGCTACTCATTTCTAACATATACGAAATATGTTAATTTTGTATATAATATATATTAGAATTTATCATTTAATGTATCGAGAGGTTATTTTCTAAAATAAAAGATATCTATACATATAAAGAAATAAAGAAAAGCGTGAAACTTTAATTAAAAGATCCCGATAGCCACAATCCCCGAGCGCTCCCTAAACCTTAATCTCAAATTTCCTCAATATCGATCCCCCCCCCCCCTCCACGCCCTTTCTCATCAGACGCCTCGCGCGGTTCCAAAAATGCAACCCTCCACAGCTCTTGCGCGCACTTGCAGGGACAAAAAGAAGGAAAAAAGAGAGAGCACTTTCATCCACGTTGCTATGCGAGCGAAAGAGAGAGAGAGAGAGAGAGAGAGAGAGGGAGAGAGAGGGAGAGAAGAAAACTAAGAAAGAAAAAAAAAGAAGAGGGAACGTTCCGTATACCCTTCACAAGACCTTCTCACTGGCGCTAAGGCGCGAGTTTTCCAGAGTCCCGCGCTATACGAGTCATCTCCTTCGTTTTTCCTCGCTCCTCTCGTTTCTCCGAGGGATTTTCGGAGCGTAACGAGGAGCCGAAAGGTGTCACCCAGACATGCCTTTCCTTCCTTTTTTCGCAAAAACACGTAGCGCTTCTCTCTCTCTCTCTCTCTTTGGCTACAGGGCGTGCACGAGGAAAGAGGAGGTGGAGGAGGAGGAGATGGCCAGTGGGTGGCTCATCGTGTGTCCTCCTTCCTTCGTTCCCCCCTCGACATCGGGTCGAGCGAGCACAAGAGAGACGGAGAGAGAGAGAGAGAGAGAGCTGCTCTGGCTCTGACGCCCCCGTCGTCGGTCGTTCCCTCGCTATTGCGCCGCGCGGCCCTGCTCTCTCTCTCTCCGTCTCTCTCTCTCTCTCTCTCTCTCTCTCTCCCGCCTATATAGCAGCGGTGGTAGTGTGCTCGCGCGCGGTATAGCCCCTCGTCAACCTCATTCCGGCGGCGCGCGCTCGCGAACGTCCGCGACCCCTTCGACCGTCAGCCACGTGGGACACGAGCCGCTCAAGAGAGAGAGAGAGAGAGAGAGAGACAGAAAGAGCTATATAGGTATATACAGAGAGCAAGAGAGAGAGAGAGAGTCGGAGCGAGGGTGTGAGGGAGCAGACAACGAGATACCGCCGCCGTCGCCGAGGGAGAGAGAGAGAGAAGCGCAGCAGCTGCGGGTGCCAGTGGCGCTCAACTTCTGTCCAGGCACTGTCTCTCGCTGTGCGCAAATTTTGAGTTTTAACCTAGAAGGGAATGAGAGAGATAGAGGGATGGAGAGAGAAGGAGAGTGGATTTTGGCTCGAGTTTTTTGCTCGTTTGCTGCGGAAGGTTCGCGTATAGGCGGGTACGAGATGCGAGGGTCGCGCGTGGAACATTTTTGTAGGTCAGGAGTGATGAAAAGTTTTTTTTTAACCCTGCCCGAATGGTTTTTTTTTGTTGCTAAATTCCTTGACGGTTTATATTCGGCTTCGGTGCGAGATAACCGTTGTCCTACCATTTAGACGCAAGAGGTATTCCATTATAATTGATTTCTATATTCAGTGTTCGAGTTTGCAAAATGCGCGATTTTTCTGGAAATAATGAGAAGAGTTGAGAAGTTTTTTGATGCCCTCACTTTATTCTTGTACTATAGTTTTTCATAATTAAGGGGTGTTTCGTTTAATTTACGTAATTTAATAGATTAAAATGTTTGTTGCTGATACACGCAAATTAAATTAAGTATTTACATGGTTGCATAAACCAATAATTATTATACCACGATATTTCTGATGCAAATAATTGAACTTATCTAAAAAAGCTGCAAAAATATTTACTTTCTGATACAATTTATATTAAGTAAAAATGTAGTATCTATCAGTTGAGATAAATAATTGCGATAAAGAAAATCAGTCATGTCAAAACTATTCAAGTTACCAACTGCAATCAATAAATATATTTATAGCTATACGTCGATGTAATAGAATGAATGACATAAGAGTTCGATCATCGACGTCGATTACTGTCGTCGTTTTACAGATTTATACGGCCGAGCAAGTATTCCGATGTTTTATGGAATTTTTATGTGGACGGGAATTTCGATAAAAGTAAGTTGTAAGAGATTTGAATGGGTCAGTGGCTCTTAAACTAGAAGATAAAATACTGTTAAGTGTATTTTGCGAAAACGTAAGTCTTTTTGTTTAACTCATGCAAGTCTTATTAAGCTTAATTGTTTAATACTGAATTATTTGTTGGTTTAGAGATTCAATAGATGAAAGATACATCTTAATTGATTGAAATAATAATGAAGATTATTAATTTCCAATGAGTTAAATAATATCTTCGAAATTCGATGTTCGTATTGCAACTATATAGGTATTCTGCAGTGATCAAACTCGAAAAATCGTCACTAATCTATTACAAGTTATATATATAAAATGGCATCGCTCTATATAGGCAACATTGGCGCATCTCCTCGATCTCAATTCGTTGACATCCGCTCCAACCGCATACCTCGCGTGAATCTCCACGTCCCCTAACAAAAAAAAAGGTCTACTCGCAGCGCTCCCAAATTTTCTGCCGCTTGTGCATACCTGTAGCGCATTAGACTGCACAAGAGAGCGAACCCCAGGACAAAAAAGACTTCGTGCACTTCTTTCTCCTCTTTCTCTCTCTCGAGTCATGGCGAGCGAGCAAAAAAATTATAATCGATAAATCACACGCTCGCCAAGTCCCGCGTCTCTACACACATAAGCGGATGGTCGAAAAGAGGGGAAATAGGAGGAGAAACTGGACGGAGTGCGTATATATATTTGTGTGTGTGTGTGTGTGTGTATGTGTATGTGTGTGTTGGAAAATGACGCGTTAGGAGAGAGGAGTCGATTGGACAACGCGGGTAAAGGCGCGCACTCGCGCGTCTGTATATATACAGGGGCTAAAGAAGAAAGGAGCGTGGAGCGCGAGTTATATAGCGTGCACGGGGATAAGAAAAATATAAGCTATATCCGTCAGCGAGCTGCGCGAAGCCCTCGAACGTGAGCGCGCTTCAAGCTCGCTTCGTTGGTCTTTTCATTTGGCGCTTATATCTTCTGGCCTGCGCGACTGTGTGTATACATAAGCGACCGCCCGACGACTTTATTTCGTGGGTGTAAAAGTCACGGGCCATATCTGCTTTTTTTCACTTTGTTCGAATTTAGAAAGTGGATTGGTTCATACGTATACATGGCTCTTGATTCGTCGCACTATTCGGTTATAGACTGAAAAATATAGTATTTTCATCGTATCCAAAAATAGAAACGTAGCTGATTCCAGTGCACTCTCAAAATTATCAAAGATATATTTTCTGAAAGCTCGCAAGCACGAGTCAAGCCAACTTTAACGAATCAGCGGAAAAAAAAAGTATATACATATACATCACGGACTGCCGTCACACTCGACTCGCACAACCGGAATCATTAAGCCTCTCCGCTAATCGTCGCCGCTTCCTTATCTCCGCGTACGTATACGCGATTCCCGTCTAGAAAAAAAAAATACTGCATCGTCAGAAGAGAGAAAGCTCTGGCGGGCGATAAGAGAAAAAAAGCGTATAAACCGCACCAAAAACGACTAAATCATCTTTCGCACAGGCGCGCGCACACACACATACATACGCGCGTATCGTCTCCAACACACACACACACACACACACACACACCGTGACTCGTGCATGTAGAGCATAACCCCAAGAAGGTTAAGCGCCGTGCGCGCGAGATAAAGCTTTTCGGGTCGCTTCGCCTCACTCTCTCTCCCTCTCTCTCCCTAGGAGCAGTAGCAGCAGCAGCAGCGCATCGAGGTCGTTATCTGCGGACGCGGCCAGAGGCCTAAATCAGGGACGATCGTACTCTCTCTAGAGTAAGAGGGAGAGAGTAGAGTAGAGAGAGAGAGAGAGCGAGACAGCGAGGTAGGCGTGTATATATATATATGTATAGAGCGATGCGGCGTCGCCGCTATCTCTGAATATGCGAAGCGCTATTTGACGTCGGCCGCGCGCCGTGGCGGTGGTGCAGAGGCTCGCCCCCCTCCCCCTTCTCTCGCGTACCTAGTACCCGGTATTACTAGATACCACAGATAGCGAGCGCCTAGTATAACCCCGTCTCTCTCTCTCTCTCCTCTTGCCACACACCTATCTTCCTCTTTTGCTTGCAGCCCGCGTGTATATGTGTGTGTGCGTGTGTCGGGTTGGAACTGTGTGTGTATATATATATATATATATGTATCTGCAGTCCAAGAGGAAGGGTTGCGAGGGGTAGCGCCAGAAGAATTAGATGAGGATTGCGGCACGTGTGTGCGGTTCGTTTGGCTAATGTTTGCGAGTGAATTGAAATAGCTGGGAGTTCGCGTGCGCGTGTGCGTGCGTACGCGAAACAACTGGTTTTAAAGGAAGCACGAGTCGTAGAAATCGCATCCTCGTATACGCATAACATATATACACGTGTTCGAAAGTAACGCCCGCCACGTTGACCAATAGATTCTTTTCCATTGGAATTACTTGTTTACAAAAGTATCGGGCTCGTCGATATTTAGAGGCCCAATACAAAGCCCCAAACGATGATTTTTTTTTTTCCCCCCTTTCACTCGTAACTTTTCATTTATCGCTTCAAAGCCACACACAAGGATCAATTCAATCGAAGACAATCTCATAACTTTCTGATTCGACGACATAATATAATATAAGCGGCAGAGAGTCGCGCCGAATAAGTTTTCCACGTGCGAGAACATAAGGGAGGCTGCGCACACCCACCGACACACCCTCACGACAATGGACTCTCTATGTGTGTGCGGGTGTGCGGAAGCCGAGAGGGTGTTGGTGCATACATATTCATGCACGTGTGCGCGTGGGGTCGACGGTGTTATGCAGTGTGTGCGTGTGTGCAGCACGCGACTGCGATAAAGAAATTCGATTGGTATAATTGCTTCGTTATAGATATTGCGAAATCGCCAATTCGGCCGACTACATCAGTCTCATATAACCTAGTGCATCCTCTCTTTCGATCGAGTTAATCGAAATAATGATGCGGGAATCTTTTGTAGGCCTTTGTTCGTTTCCCATTTGTCGTGTTGAATTATCAAGTTCAGTTTTGAATTTATACGCTTCCTCTCGACACCCCCTTTTCTATATATATTGCGAATTAAGGAGTGAAAGCTAACTGCGAATGCGTTCCGTTTTTAACGAAGTGAATTTCTTTGATCGATTAAAAAAGTAGAAAACGTATAGCGGGATGATCCGTCGACATTTAGATCGCGTATGCTTCCAGTTCGTTTGCCGCGTGTGCACACGCGTCGAGTTTACGCGCTGCACGCGGTATAATATGCGCAAAGACGCGCGCGAGAGGTAGAAGATTCGACGTCCACATGGCATTCGGAACGCGCCGATCACGTTATTAGCTGTATATATATACTTAAGGGATTGCGCGGTCGTTGTCTATATATATATATATAAGGGCGTGTATATTAATATGCGTGTCGTGCGCACCTAACGGGAACTAGCTCTGTGGGTATATATCGAGGTAACGAGCCGAGCGCTCGGGATCGTCACTTTGAATTTTCACTTTGGCCCACGCGCGCGATTCCGTTATATAGAAAAGTGAACGATCTGAGAGTCCGCGTTGGGGGTGGCTGCGATGGATATACATAAGAAATTCACGGCTTGACAAATGAATCATGGGGATTTTGTTTCTTAGTTTCGGTGGCGCGACGAAGTGATAATATTAATCGGAATTATAAATTTAGTTTGTCATTTTGTCACTCTATTTGAATCCTTTAAAGCTTAAAGTTTCACGTCAAAACTTTTTATATAAAGGTATACTAGAAAAAATTCCAATTGCAGTGTTTCCGATAGCTTAAAGTCTTATCTTTCGGATTCCGCCGTTATTGAAATTGGTATATAAACGTCGATTTTGAAAGGTTGCAGCATATTCTTCTGCCGATGAATACATCCTATATGTAAAAAGATAGACCGCAGAAATCAGAGTGCAATAATCGGGATGCCTACCCAAGTTGTGATGCTAATAAAATGTGTTCCTAATATTTGCTCTTAAAAAATCAAAGAACAACAAGGTGTTAAGAGCAGATTTTAGTTTTAACGAACGGAACACGTTCTATTAGTATTGCTAAAGCAAGAGATATTCAAGTTCAAAATATCGAATATTATATACAAAAAAAAGAAACTCGAAAATTCACGCAGTTTTTTTCAAAATATGCTCTAATCTTTTCAAATTGACCTTCAGATCAGTCCCAACAACGGCATTTGACAGAATAGACTTTAATTCCTTTCGTTCCACCTGCTCTTTCATCAAACAATCTACGTCGAGATACTCCATCATTTAGCAATTATACATACATTGAAAAGTTTCAACAGATAACAATATAGCCTCAGACGCTCGCGGAAATCTCGTAAACTAAAACTTGCGACGTATTATACAAAGAGCGATAAAGCATATATCCGTTGGAAGGAAAACAATTTCCAATTACGCGTCATCGAGTCTACAGCATCGGCGCGTTCTCCGCCCCATACAGAAATAAAAGAAAAAAAAAGCGATGCAAAAGACCGGTATACGTATATATATATATACGCTCGCTCGCCGACACAAACAATCGATGATTCGCTCGCCTCTCGCGCGAAATCGTCGAAAAGCGATTATTTTGCCATCGCGCGTCTCCAATAATAGGTGCTCGCTGCTGCACTCCCTCTCTGCACGATCGATGCATAAACACACACACACACACACGCATGCACACATACACAGTCGCTGCTCCCCGTCGACGTCGTCGCGCGCAGACACGTGCATAATAAATACCATAGCGGCGCGCGCTCGCGTATATGTATATAGTCCGCAACCGTAAATGTACTCTATACATACACGAAAGCCGCCTCCTGCGCGCACTGTGTGCCTATATATATATATGTACGGAGGGAGTGAAGCCCGTCATTGTAGCTCAGGGAGGGGGAGGGTGGAGGGGGAGGGGGATAAAAATGACATCGCCAATTATTCCTGCGAGCCTTTCGATTCAATAATCTTGCGGATCGAATGTGTATCGTTCCTTCTTCATGTCCACCCGAGAGAAATCGATTGCATCTTGTGTATATATACATATATATATATGTGTATACATGCAGCGAGAGAGAATGATTGAGTTGCGCGAGCGCAGCGGCTGGGCTTTCGGCTTTTAAAGTGATAGGCTGGAAATGTAGCTTTTGGAATTTTTTTTGTTTTTTGCAGTGTACGCGGCGGCCGACGGACGTGCGTAATTGTCGCGTCGGGAATCGCGTCGGCTGATATATACGGTAATGCAATGATTGGGGGCATCGCATTGTTTTACTTTGGCTGCGTCTGTGTGTGTGTGTGCGCTTCGTGTTCGTATGACTGACTATTACTCGGAGATTATGGTGTGAGCAATGTCACTATTAGGGCTGGTGTGTGATGACGCGCCGCATGAAATAATATTATATTTTATTAATTATTGCATGGGTTCGAGGTTGCTTGTGGATGTTTCGATACGTATAATAATGAGTACGTTTGAAGTGCGTTGGGTCGAATAATTCTGTATTACATTCTTGAATATTTCAGAAATGAAAATGATCCGATTTTAAGGAACAGTTACGTCGATACGAAAATATTGGGCCTATAATTTTATTTACTTAGTCTGTGTTCAAATTTTGCAAAGGTACCGTATTAAAGAAGAATTTAATTGTTTAAAGTTCAGATTGATTCAGAGCCAGTTTTTTGAAAAAGTTCAATTTTTATTAGCTGCATGCATGTGTTCTTCTCGAAAACGCGCCAATTTTGTATTTCCATGCACTTTGCGCAGTTATTTTGAATATACCTATAACAATAATGTTCTGAAGCGATTATTATGCATGTCATGTTAAAAACAATTAGAAATTATGTGTATGCTTCAAATAAATTCAGAAGACAAAAAGTTCGTTCAGTAATTCTACAAAAAATAATTAGCAGCTTTATGTCCAGCAATATGGAGTGCTTTAATTTTTATTAAATTTTTATATTCTTTAAGCAAAATAATGCACCTTTTAAGTTAAAGCTCATATTTTTAGTTCTTTAAATTACAACAACTTCTTGCGCTGATTAAATTAAGCTCAAAATTTGAAATCTAGTATATATCTAAGTCATGAACGCTAAAACAACGCTAAATAATTGTCCAAAACATTTTTGCACCAAAATCTAAAACGTACATTAATTACAAATTAGGCTGCAGGGATAGAACCTCCTTAACGATAATCCTCTTATATTATCACATTATACGAAATATTTATCAAATCATTTTTGACGTACATGAAATAATCGCGGATAAAAAGAATCATTTTAGTTACTAGAATGTGAAAAATAGCTCGCATAACACAACCGTCAAGAAAATATGAGTTTTTAACAAAATATCCCTTCATAAAAACTTTGTTAGCCTCTTACTCGCTGAGGTTTATCGCATCAGCAATACAATTTAAACTTCAATCACGCACTTTCATTCGATTCCTATTCTAATGTGCGAGGAAAATTATTTCGTGTCAATCTGAAAAAGTCTTCAGTACCTTCTTTCACGTAATAACATAATCGTAATGTAAAGCCACTAAAGAAAACTGGATCAGTGCCCTTTTCGCTAACTTTTCGAATCAAACTTTTCATCGTACCAATTAGGTAGTACACAGCAGGCACAAAAGTACGATATAAATGTACCGTGCTCCATTGCGGAAATCCCTTTTCGCCGTCAACTGCAACGAGCCCGAATAAATTCACGTGCATGCAGAGACGGCGACGACTTGGAAAAAGTCCGGAGTGCAGAAATCGCGGCTGGTGGACAAAAAAAAAACGAAGTATAAATATTCAATTCGATCCACGTATCTCGAGCAAATCGCATTACCGGAAATTCGATAAACATTTCCCTCGTCCAGGCGCAGCGTTTTTCCACTCCCCCTATATAACCGAATTCAGTCGATACAAAAGCACACGAGACTCCCTACTCGCGCTCTCCATCCCTCTCTCTCTCTCTCTCTCGTATTGGAGAACAAAACCTTCGCCTATAACTGCAGAGACGTAGAAAATCGAGGGTGCGCGACGTACAGCAGGAGCAGGAGCAGCTGATCGTCGAGGCAGCTCAGCTCTCATTGTCCGGCAGAGCGAGTGCCGCGCGCGACCCTTTTGCTCCTGCACCAGGCTGCCTGCACGATTAGCGCGTGTGTATAGTCGCTGGCTGCTGCGCTGCAGCCCACGGAAATCGAAAATTGCACCCGCGCGCGTACGTATAACGACCCTCGGCTGCTGCTGCTGCTGCTGCTGCGAGTCTCGCGTTAAAGGGACGGCTTAATGACACGCACTCGCCTATTTGTGCGTGTGCAGCGTATTACGGAGAGAGAGAGAGAGAGAGAGAGAGAGAAAGAGAGCGAAGCGGACGGCGGAGGGCGCGTCAACCTTTCGCTCGAGGCCCCATTGTCATGTCGACTCGTCGTTTCTATATACAGCATCGATTTTTCTCCGTTTCTGCACCCATCCCCCTCCTCTCTTTATACCCTTGCTTTTTTTTCCCCTGCAGGTTTTTCGCGGTCGGTTCTGTTGTTGTTTCTCTCCCTAACTCTCTCTCTCTCTCTTGCCCCCCCCCCT